>QKQZ01081632.1:0-16852 GCA_003595255.1 Solenopsis fugax | reverse complement strand
GCGTTCGAAGCTTCATATAGGGTCTCTCTGACCCACTTACGTGTTTAAGGGTTAAATATATATTTAATAAAAAATTTTTAATGAATCAAAAATAGACGGATAAGATAATTTAAAAAAAACTTATAAATGCAAAAATGAAAAAAATTTGAATTAACATTGTTAAATATTACGTTCAAGTGTAAAAATTTTATTTTTTAAACGTTATCATAGAGTAGTCATAATGTCCGTAACTATGTTACTGCGATTCGCAATAGAAAGATTAAAGAAATCAACGAAAATACTCCAGACACCAGTTTCTGTATTTGTACAACATGTAAAACGTCCATAACTTGACACACAAGTTTTACGTTTACTCTTCAGCACGAGATTCCGCTTCGTGTAGCGTATAAAGATTTCAGATACCACTCTGCGCTTTAGAAAGCTCCGCTTCGATATCGATCGGCAATACACTTTCCTGTCGGATTGCGTTTTCTCCGGTTCTTCTCTCACGTCGAGAAATCACTGCGCGGCGACTCCGGAAAAGGAATGATCGAGAATGCTTTAAATGCTCGGCGCATGTCGTAATCTGATTTGGAATGATTCCATTCTCTTGACCCGATACCCGAGGGGCGTACAAAGTGGTCCGGAAACAGGAACAGAGACCAGAAGGAAGACGCTAGTGGGGAACACTCGTTTGGCGAGAAGATAACAACCTGTTCCACATAAATCTAAGTCGTGATCAAGGAATTGGCGCGAATATGTAATCGAATGCAAAACGAATGCCGGAAAATTATTCAACTGGAATAATGGCGATAAAATGGGATGTTCGAGCAAACTTTATGCTTAAAAAATGGACGCAATTATAATCTCGAACGCGTAATATTATACACACTTCTTTATTTCCATCTTCTCACTTATCTCTTCATGTTATACTGTATTTTTTGTGATTACGTATTATATTCAATAAATCAATTCCGTTTGTAAATATATAATAATTAAACGTGTTCCATAAACTGTATGCAATGAATATTATAAAATATTAATATAGTTAACTATATTTAAAATTCGATCATGAAAAGTAAAATTGTATTGTTTGTATGTAAATTATATGATGCAAAAGTATTTAATAGATTTTTCCCTCTTTTTTTCTCTTTCTCTCAAATATGATAAAAATATGATATAGTTAATGAAATGTTTGAAGCATATTCATCCGCAAATAACAGAAAAAAATTGCAGAAAATATAGAAAAATCGAAAAGTCACATCAAAATTATAATAGTACCTGAAGATAATTGAAAAGCGGTTAGCTCTTTAAAAACAGTTTTTAAATTCAGTAAAATTGTAATACGCACAATCTAGTGCAGCGCACGTGGACGCGCATTGCCGATTCAAATTAATCCAGCATATATTATTTTCATAAAATCGAATTTTCATAAAATGAGCCAGCGCACCATGTACGGCTTGTCCGATAACAGATAATTAATATTTATTCGCTATATACTGGAAAATGAGTACGCTTCGCGCGGCAGGCGCGCAACGTACGCAAGATCAAATGTTTTCCGAAGTGAAATTTATGCTGATACAAAAACCGCTTTAAACTAGCACATTGCCATTACGCAACGTGAATTAAATAGTCGTTGATACTTTACAGCGACAACTTTATGGCGAAATCGATTAAAAGGGCACATATAAATTACACGTTCCAATAATAATGATAAAAATTATAATAATAAAAAGTGCATTAAATGCATAAAGATAACTTCAACATCAACAATATTAATTTCTAAAATTATATGAATGAGAGCTCAAAGGTTTATTAAAAATTTTAATAAGTGTTAGTTCTCTCTCTCTCAGAGAAAATTAAATATTATTTAAAAAGAATTATTAGAAGAGAGAAATATTATTTTCTTCAATATTATAATTGTAATTACCTTTTTTAATTAATATTGAATTTTTATAAATATTCATATATGGATTCTTGCACTAACAGCTTAACAACGATGACTTGTGACAATTTACCGACCATAATTCAATGTGCAACGTGTGGCGAACCCCCGCTTGCGCAATTTACATAGGTGATTGACATTTTCGTATGTCGCAGTGACTGCGCTCACCACGAAAACTAACAAAAATGGCGCGTACTACGTGGTCATTCATTACAGTAACTCTATTATGCGGTACTAATATATCACCGGACCGGCTTATTTCGGCAACGAGAGCAAAAAGGGGCACCGCATTACCAACGGCGCATATTCAAAGCGAATAATAACATTTCGGGCTGTCGTAATTTCGTCGGCGGTGCTTTCAAAATCGCCATTATCGCGCTAGTGTGAAACACAATTCATACACGAGTTTATCGGCTGCCTCTCCGCCGATTCGTATGCGGGCCATACATATTTACCAGCGGATGCCGACATGTCCGGTAATTACAATAATAACTTACATTTCAAATGTATATCTCACGTTTATAGCACGGAAGAGCGTTGTCATCCGCAATAATTCAGAAAATAGCGTTATCCTGCACGTTTCTACGCTGAGAGGAAAGATTACTTATATATTTGATTCAAATAAATATGTTATTACAATTGTTTCAATAAATATTTTATATCAAATAAGTAATATTTGGAGTAAAGTGCGATTATATGGTAATAACAAGCGCATCGAGGAGGACCGAGGAATGCAAGGAGGATCGAGATCAACGAATCGCTGCTGACGACGAGAAATAAGGTGAATGTCAAGACGTACTCTGTTCGAAATTAGGCCTGTTCGTGTTGCTTGCATTTATGAAAAATTATATGAGAAAGAGAAAATTATGGTACTTTACTATGATCTAAAAACTTGAAAGTATTCTTCATAATTTTTCTGAGTATAAGCCTTTGTGTAAAAAGTGATGCATTTAGGCAACTTTATCTTAATTGAAATAATATTTACTTTGATAAAGTCAAAATTATTTTTAAGTACTAATAACATATTTGTTTGAATCAAGTAATCTTCTCTATTAGTGACTGCTGTAAACGCAAAATTCGTTTCATTAAAGAAAGGTATGTAAAATAAATTTATCTGTTTATACTAATAATATTGTTAGGATTTCAATTTTACTATAAAAATGAGTGGAATTTCAATTCAAGCGTATCGCGCGATCCTTGAAGGAAAGAATATGAAACATACAACAAATAAAGTACCAGCTCAATTCATTGTTATTATACTGATGAAATGTTCTTCTGAATAATTCTATTCATCGCGCCGCTCGCATTCGCTTTTGCGAATGTATTTTACTACATTACCACAAACTCGTTGATATGGTGAACGAATAATTTTACGTGCGTGTGGAGTACGTTTAATCCATTTTCATAAACGACATACCGAAAATACGTGCCTCTCCCGTGTGATAACAATACCGATAATTTTCATTGAAATGCTGATCTGAATGAGCGTGATTGCGAAAATGTGTGCGTACGCCAGCGTAAATCGAGGGAAATCGAGCGGAAAACGTGTGGAGAAACATCGCGAGATTAGTGCCAAAAAAAAAAAACGTGAAAAATGATTTGTATTTCTCGACGCAAAAGTCAGCGTTACAACATGTATATTTATAGCATATATATTTTTCTCGTTTTCTCGAATATATGAATTTCGTCACAGAAACTTTTTGTTCAATGGACGGGTGTGGGTTACGAACGAGTATTCGAGAATATTCGGACGACGCGACGCACCACCCTCCTCCGAAGAGATATCTGAGACTCGGATCTTGTCCGAGTTCTGCGGAAGAACGGTCCAGCTCCGCACAATGAACAACGATCGATTCGACGGACTTGTTCTCTTACGAAACTTTTGCTGCCGCTGCAGCAGCTGCGATCGCGCTTTAACAACTTCCAAGCGATACTCAGAGTCTGCCGCCATCTCGTCCCATAATTTTACAAAAGATACGTCGATACACACGCCATCCGATTATTACCGCTGTAACGGTTTACGATATATTTTTTGTACATATATTTGTATAAAGAACTCCCTCTAAAAACCGTGACGTTTAGCGGAAAACAGGAGAAAGCAGGAACAAGCAGAACAACAATAAAAGAAGAAATACGTAGGAAAAAATTTAATGAAAAAAACTGTACTCCTGCGGATGGAAACACACATTTCCTCTGCACGATCCTCGCAAACATCAAACATTCGCCCAGCGGAATCCCTGAGACACGCGAGGCAATTCCGAGGTATGATTTTATGGGGCTCAGCATTTCCCTAGAATCTCAACTAACTTTCGGATTTTAACTCTTAGATCCGAGGAAAAGGTAGGGATCGATCAGTATGAAATGGGTATAGGATTATCCGGCGGTGATATTATAATGAGCGCCGCGGCTCCATCTCTTCCTTTCGCATCCCCAATCTTTTCTTCTTCAGTCTCTCGGAATCCGCGCACGTGGAATGAAATTATAAGTTCAAAGGGGCAACTTTATTGACTCTATTAACTGTTTCATCATCATGCTCCTGATCTACGTCTGTTAAACTCGATGCTAAGAGATATGCATATTTCGTGAAAATTATACGGTAATAACAAGAACAGCTATAACATTTTGCGATTGTATAATTTTATCGTACAAATCTTTAATATTAAATATTTTGGTAACGAAATGTTAAAATTCTTTTAAACCGTAAGCACTTGCGTGAGAGAACCAAAGTGATTCAAAGATAAGCTATAAATTTATTATAATTAAATATATTACAAAAAGATATAGATTTTTAAAAATTTCTAATGTTTAAAAATTCATTACTTTATGTTCAAAACATGTCTCAGTTTATAATTACTTATAAATAAAAATAAAAACACTTACTTCAAGAAAGTCACGCGAATGCTAACGCGTTCGTGTAAATTTGAAAATTAGAAATAAGCGGAAGATAAAATCTTATTAATTGTATATAGAATACTAGAACAATTGTTTGTGTCCTTTTTAATTTTCTTATATTATTCCCCTTGGTCCTAACACATATCGTTGCTTTTCCTTTATATGAAACTATACTCGAGCTTAGTAACATATTCGCAGTAACGATGCGACGCAAAACCACAGGCGAATGTGGTTATCGAAACCTAAGCACATTTGAGCGCGTGCTTGCGAAACATTCGTCGATGCTACTTCCAGTCCGGCATATACAAAACTTCGCAGTGCGGGGGAATTCAATGAGCCTCGAGCAAACGTTTCCGGCTCCGTAACGACGTATTCGGGGAATAGACATACATACAAAGTCGGGCATTCGGCGGAATGGCGCCGGTGGGCTTTGTACCTCGCACAAAGCGAATCTCACTGTCGTGAGATTACGCAAAACGACACGCGCCTGTTTCGTTGCTTGATCGTAACTACCTCCCGTGTACGTTTCGCATTTAGAAAATATCTCTCGGTTTTATTGATCGCGCGTTCACCGGGAGGCAGCGCAATGTAGGGAAAATCACGTGAATATACCCATTTCCATGGATTAATCTTTTTTACGTCGTCCGCATGTATGAATCTCGAACGGAATATGGAATCAACAAATCGCTTTAGATAGATTTACTACAGCTAGATTTAGATCGACAGACTCGATGACCTCAATCACTATTATACGATGTTTATACCAGGAGCCATTCTCATATTACATGATCTACCTGCTACTCTAATCTAGTCAAGCACTCAATACCAGCGTATTGTGCAATCGCATCAAGTGTATTGCGGACAAGGAATGCAATGCAAGGGTTAGCGATATAATCGCTTATGCTTGTACTTGGCATACGCTAACTGTCAGTGTACACCTGTTAAATATAGACGATTGTATCGCGACCCTTCGTATATGTTAGTGACTTATGCAATAAATATATTATATATGTATATTTTCAAAATAATGAAAAACTTACAAAAATAATGAATAAATTACAAATTATTTTATATTATATTTAAAAGTAATATTTACTAAAAGTAATTAATTTTTTAAAAAATTTGGCGATGTTGTGTATCTAGATCAAAAATTATTTCTATAAAAAGTAGAAATTTATTCTTTAATGGAAATGTAATCAAGAAATAATGACAAAAATTGAAACTTTTTTATATAAAAGTACTCAAGAACATTTATGTAAAATAAAACTTATTTGCTTATTTACAGAACTAATCGCAATAAAACTTTGTATAAATCTTGGATATTTAAAGTATTTATACAAAATATAATGTTAGTTTTATATGCATATAATTTATTAAAAATATATCAAGCTTATTATAAATATTAACACATTTTCCATTTCAATTTACTCTGAAGAGACTATATGGATGCTACATCCTTAGTAAACGATCATATAAAATTTCATACCTTTCAGGACGATTATACATAAATAACGTACGTGTAAATGGTTTTTGGAATATTATACGGCTTAATTCGGATTTGTATGCGTATCCGACTGAAAGCACGCAATTTCTTCCTCGCGGAACGGCGCGATTTTCAACGAAGGTGGATTTTTATCGTCCACTTTTGCGGACCGAATCATTGCCTCGAAATGGAAACTTGCACTCCAACTTGGTCTCGCTGTTATCGAATACTCGGATGTGGAGGAGGATGGGGAGAATACGGGAATTCTCATTACCTTAATATCCCGTGGCACCGCCGTGCCGTCCAGGGTAGTGGTCGGAGTACGCCCGGGCGAAATTACAACGAGGCTAACGTTGAAACTACTGGCAAAACGTGATGAAACAAAGGTAAATCTCGTCTTCGCTAAGTCTAGGTCAGACAGAACTATGATGGAGGTCGAGGAGGATTACCCGACTGTCTCTCTGCACGTCTGTACTTGCCACGTAGAAACCTTACGTTTCCAGAACACGCGGAACACCAGACGATCAAGCTTCGTCTCAAGTGCCGACACGATTAATTAGACACTCGTATGTGGAATGCTGTTGCATAATTAAGCGACAAAGCTAATTGTGTGCACAAAGTAAGCCAACGACGTTTATAGCAATTTACTAGAAGAGAAATTAAATTTTCTTTAAAAAATTACACATTGTTAACTATAATATTTGACAAATTACACAAAAAGAATTTTCTCTTAGACTTTACTTTCAAAATCACAATAATTGTGGGTCAACATGGACACATCAAAGAATTGTGTACCACAATTTTACTTAAATTTAATAAAATTTTATTAAATATTATTATTAAATATTATTAAATATATTTATATTATTTTAATACAATTTAGTAAAATTTTATTTAAAATTTATAATAAATTTTATCAAAATTATAAGAAAATTCTTCAATGTTCATATTGTCACATTACCATTATTTTATAGGTAAATTCTAAGAAAAAATTTTCTTCTCTTTCTGTATATGATATTTAACTAATTATTTAATAAATTATGACTTGTAATTTAAATAAACAAGATAAAATTATATGCATAAAATTAAATGCTATACGGAACAGCACGAAGAGGAAAGACTGTACGCAAAATGATGCAATGAGAAAAAGGATATTGTTGTAGTTATTTGGATACAACTAGATCACTAATTTCGTACAATTTAATTAAGCAATAATTGCGTTTCGAAGTCTCTTTCCTCGCATAATTAGTAATCCAATCAGTTTAATGCAAACTAATGAGAGGATAATATTGTGATAGGATTAATGCTGCGACAGAATCCCATCATGCTAAAGCTATCGCTTGCTTTTGTTGAATATTGATAATCGCCTCATGTTTGATTGCTATTCAACAGATACATTTTGTCCGCTCAATATACATTCATATATTATAATGGAATACCGTTTAATCCTATAATCTTATTAAAAGCTAAAAGTTACATCATCTCAACAGTAATATTTCATATCCTTGAAAACTTTTTTCGAATAACAGAATACAGATATCGCCTACTTATGACTAACTTCATTTACAAATTATTTTACTTATAACCGACATATTGTCTAAAAATTATTAAAAATAAACTAGTAAACTGAAGTTGATTAAGTATTCATTAACCAAGCAATTAAGTATTATATTATATTTTTAAGAAAAAATAGTATTGTTTTTTTATATAATTACTTGTTGAAGTTAATCTGTTTTTAATATAAATATTAATTTTAGCAAATATTATATTAAGTATTACAATCTCTTAAAAACTTAATTTTGTTTTGTCCTTTCTTAAATAGATTTATAATCATTTTTAGTAATACAATAATTATTTTGCATAAATAATGCGTTTTACTTATATAAAATAATACCAATAATATCAGTTTAAATAATATGTATATGATAGTGGCAGTTTGATGCACTTAACGTTTTATTGCTATTCGACTTAAAATCAATTCGATTTACGATGAAACGTAACCCCCGTCATAAGTAGAAGAATATCTGTACATTTTCTTGAACACCACGCAAAATAACGGCGAGAAGAATCGAATTTAGAAAAATTAATTAGAGAAAGATACCTGAACAATGTAGATGCATCGAGAGTTCGTTATCTAAGAGAGTTATTGAGAATCTTCTTCATAAATTTTCCGCAGCAGGTCGACAAATTACTGGGCAGACGGCGATAAGTAACACGAGAAGTTTCAAAATTAGGTGTCTCAGATTCTCGAGTACCGGCCAACTTTCGCGGAGACTTCAAAACGAATACCCAAATGAAAACCTGACATCCGTGGCTTTTCCGTGGCGCGAAAAGTCTGCGAGTTTTCTTTCGGAGACAAACTGCAGACTTCGAAACTGGCGTACGAATGAAATGTTGACAGTCATGTAGTTCGTGAACGAAATATCTTCGCGCCGCGAATCCTCTATAAGACGCGATACATATTTGACACGTTTTCAGAGAATGTTCATATTTTAATGGCTATTGCTCCTATTTTGAGAATTATCGCCAGTTTATATCTAAAAGTGCGTCAGCTAAAAACCAAACATTCAAACAAAAATATTAAGTAGCTTGTATAAAAATTAAATGAGTGTAAAAGATCAATAAATCAAGCAAAAATTTAATGTTACTTTAATGAAATTATATATTTAATGTAAAATGACGTTTCGACTTAACTCAGTCTTTTTCAGATAAATTCAAATTGAATTACACCATTAAGTGAATGACACGAAAGTTGTGACGTGTGATAATAAATCGAAAAAGCACGTAACGTATATATGAAAGTTATTATCGTCAAATTAAAGTTAGAACAAATTAATAACATTGTGACAATAATATAATTATTTGAACATTCAATTATGCGTGTCTAAAAATGTGCGCAGTCGATAGCGAGCCAAGGTTCAAACACATAAGGTAGCAAAAACAATGCGATGTCGGAGGAAAGAAAAGCGTAAGAAAGTGCATAAGTTTATCGCCGAACTCAGGTTTTCTTCGGGTTTTTCGCAGCGCTGTGAGAACTCCCAAGCGAGAAGACTCGAAAACGCCAGGGACCAAATTTATATAAACGCGAGAAACCAGGCCGTTATTCCGAGGAAAATTTCTGGAATAAATATTTCCATCGGTTCGAGCCTGTCTCCTCTTTTCCATCTCGCTCTGCCATAAACTCGTTTCCACTTTCGGCTGCGCGCCCGACGAAGAAACGTCAGAAGTCAGCGGATAACTAAAGGAATTTCAAAATCCAGGGCGAAAAGGCGTTGTCGGCCGACGGTCGATTGCAGCCGGCTACTATAATCTAACAAATTGAGTCGATCGGCTGTGTACTCAACTAGAAATATAATGAAGACGTATATTGTTACAAGGGAAGAAAATCGATCGTACGAAACATTTCGCTTTTCAATAATGCTTTTCCGCAATTGTCATTCTAAATATAGACTTGTATTAGATTTTATATTGCACAATAATCATTAATAAATATTTTATAACGTATATGTTGAATATATTAGTATTACGAATTTAAAGTTATATTATATTAGTAATAACTGAAAAGTTTCTTGCAAAAACAAGTTTATTTTTTAAAAATCTAGATAAAGCGCGAAATCATTTTCAATAACGTCATGTATTGAACAATTTTGTTCTGACGAAAATCAAACAGAAAACGAGAAACAGTAAATATAAAATTCCCGCAAGAACAAAAGATTTTTTTCTTTTAAATAGCCTCAAAGTATTAATCAAAAGGTCTACAATTTTGTTTTTATATTTTTACACGTCCGAAAAAAAATTACCATATTATACAATAGTTTGAAGTTTTTGTTTACTAAAAATTCAACTTTTTTAGACTTTTTAATTCCTGTAGGAAACCTTCAATTATTCTTTTTATTATTTATGATAACATTTTATTACTTATAATAAAATTAACATGATTCTTTATTAATTCTTTTAAGTAATATCCTGACAGTAATTTACTTCATAATATAGAATTTTCTGACAAAAATATGATATGCCGTAGAACATTTAATGCACGCGGATATCTCTCGTCCAGAAACCAAAGTAATTTTTCCTTGGCATAAATGTCGAGATTTAAATAGTTCTATGCTATGAGCTACGACTGAAGAGAAGAAGGAATTCCGACTAATTTCACTTCGGGACTGCAAGTAGATAATATAACCTTATTCTCCAGATAATTGCACGCGAACTTAACTGTAAGTGACTGACTTGAGAGAGACATAGTTGCTCTCAAATGTTTAATGTGAAAACTTTAAAAACTGTAAAAAGGAACTGATTCATTTCTGACGAAAAAGATATCTTGCTCGTGCATTCGTTATCAAACGCTCAGTAAATGCTGTATAATGATGTATATTCATCAGAAAATAATTAGCCGCGAAATAGTGGAAAATAACAGTGTTTGGGACATTACTATGACAAAGCTAGCCCTACAGCGCAACGTATTTCAATCGCAATATTCCACAAAATTGATAACGCATGAGATGAGACATTCTCGTGTATTTTAAGCAACTCGCATACTAAACATTATTGACACACGTACCTAACTAGAATGGCGTTCACAGATGATAATATATTCCAATGGCTACACAACCGCGCGCCGGGCTCTTCGCTAAACAAGCCCGCAGTAAATAAAGCCACACGGTTATCACGACGCGACGCTTTTCCCTTCATTTCCCTTCATCACGGCGTCGAACCACGATGTTCAATAAATCGGAGCCGATTTTTCTGGTCCCCTAGCAAATATGTACAAATAAGCCGAATCTCTCTTCGGTACCCTTTTATCGGTAGTGGCAAAGTGACTTAACCGACGGACATTAATTGGTTGAACTTCATCAGGTGGAAAAACCCGATCGACCAGTAGCACCAACGGCGGCTCTCACCAACTGTCGTGTAATTCTCGCGTTTTCTCGTCCCAATTCACTCGCACTATCCCGAGATCCCCGATTCCCCAACGAACGGACTCACCGCGTTCGCATTTCATTCTGCTTTTCTCTACGCATAGCCGGAGAGCAACAATTTCAGTTGTGTACACGGTATCGCCTCTCTGCCGATACCGTTTTGTTGCACTTAATGTTTTATTTTTATCCACCACCGACGCGATATTCTTTTACCATACCAGCAAAACAGGCGCTGCCCCGATGCGTTCGGCACATATCGAGAGCTTTACATTACAACCTTGGCAAATAAGAGTCCCCCCTCGACACTTTGCGACCGAGCGAAAATTGAATATCGAGCAAAATACGCTTTTTTTCTAGCGCACCACTGCGGGCTACATGCACGAATTGCGGCTGTTTTTTATGTGGTTTAGCAATATTCGCAACGTACATCGTCACTTTATGCAGTTTCTTTCAAGAATGTATGAATCTCAAAGCATTTATCAAAAATATAAAAACTTCATACATCGTTCTATTATTACGTTGGAATATCTGTGTAAAAATTGAGCACAATTCTCTTATCAGTTTGAAAGTTATTTAATTTTTTGTTTGTTGTTTATTCTTATGTAAAATCGCGTTCTCTAATATTTATTTGCAAATTTGAGAAGAAATTGAGGATTAAATCAAATTTTTTATACACATACTAATAAAACTAATAAATATTCGTGCAAATGTTTATTTGGCTCCACTTACTCGTTTGAAAGTTATTTACCTAAAATTGTATAAAAAATATGGTTATTTAATCATTTAAACTATACAAGTCATTATCATTTAAACTATACAAGTCATAAATCAAATTATTCGTTGTTTTGTTTTTTGCAGCTTGTTTCAGAATCAACATTTTTCTCATCGATAGGAAAAAAATATAAATTTAAAAAGTCTGCAGTTTTGATATTCGTGCGAGTTGAAAGGACCTAGATATTTTTTACGCGCCAAACAGCATTATGAAAAATTAATTATAACAAATGTTTTTTATCTTACTTAATTTTAAGTTGATTCTTCTGATTTTAATCTTCAAAATGAAAAAAAAATTGTTTAATTACGTTAACTTTAAATAAAGATATATTTAAAAATTCGTCGGTTACACAGTACCCACGAATACCAGTTAAGGAAATTTCAGAGTGAATATCAATCAGGGTTAAATTTCGATAACTTTTAGGCATTGTATAGCCAAAACACATACGCTATAGATGCTAGCATAAAAACGTCGTAATTACTTGGGAATCGATTTACGGTTACGCTAATTACTGCTATTTATCGATTTGTCCGTTCTGTTTGAGCTATGTCATGTTCAAATGTGTAAGCAATACGAAGCACCGCGCTTCAACAAAATCTCGTCGGGACGAGTATTGCTTAGGAATTGCGCAATACCGCAATACTCGGTGATTACTTTTTGCAGCAGGCGGTTGCATTACATATTGCAACAGATATGTCGAGTGTATCGCGAAAGCATTTTCAATGGGATATATCCTAGCAGGAGAACTTGTTACGAATGATCGATTGCACGCAATACCTACGGGGGTCCCCCCGGTGCAATATTTAGAATTTCAAATTTGCGGTTGCACTTACCCGTCAGACGACTTGTCAAACAAATTCGAAATATGCTACGTATCATACGCGCGCTTCCCGTATGCTTAGCATATTTATCAGATATCACCGTTACGTCCCGGCCGCTGATTTTTAAAGCTTGATTAATTAGCCGCTGGAGCTGGATGTAAAAAGGATCGTGCTAGCGTATAAAAAGGAGCTGGCTTCCTTTTCGAATAATATTTATTTATTGGAAAAGGATGCAAAAAGAAGAAAAAAGAACGCAGAGATAGGAGGCGCGCAGAGGTCTTTCCAACCGAGTCATTAATTACGAACTCAACGCAACATTTGACATGTACGCATCAATTCTCTCAGCCACATTATCTGTATCGCTGTACTGTAAGTTGTGTGTGCCGCACGTATAAATTATATCACAGGATAGTTCGACGAATCCCGGAATACAGGGCGATAAATCACATTGATCCACGACGATATTTATCGCTATGCGCGGCATTAATCGGATTCTTCGAATCTCGACGTGCACTCTCATTAAACCGAACACGCCCGGCAGCTGCGTCGACCAAGCTGTCTCGGGGAAGCTGGTTTCTAAGACCGGACGATTAGTCAGGATAACCTTCGAGAGGAATTAATTATCGGCGAGCGGAATATAAACGCGCGGCTCCCGCGGAAGCGCGGCGCGGCGCGACGCGGGAACAAATAACAATTCGTCACTCTCGCTAATCTCACCATGATCAATCCCATCAATCGGCGTGTCTCCTTCGCTCTCCTCGCGGCAGCGCGTTTCCCCCGCACCGCTTCTTCGGGCGCAAGGCGCATCGAGGAGAGACGTATCGATCCAATCGCTCCCCGACCTAACTGCCAGAAGAACCGACAGTCAACGAATGTTTAATTACTGCCGCACCGAGCGGTGCATCGCTGTGGCGAGTCAGAGACGAGACTCGTCATATGCGTGCATGCGCCGAAATCGCTTCGCAACGAGATGACCGGCGCGAGCTGGATCGCGAGCTTTCATCGCCTGGGTTTGATAGGGTTTATCGACGAGTGGAGGCGGAAAACCAGCACTACGCCGAGGGGGACGTCACCGGCGAGGCCGTGCGTGACGCGTGCGAGAGAGAGAGAGAGAAAGAGAGAGAGAGAGAGAATCAATTTTCGCGCCCGATTTTCCGAGCGGACCCGCGGGACCGGATTATTTACTCGGAATCGACTGTAAGCATTTAGCAAAACGAATATGTAACTCTACACAGAAAAAAAATAGTATCAGATCAACAATCACTGTCTTATATATAAATAAGAATATAGAGAATATTCTTTAAAAAAATTTTATAATCTTAAACACAGACATATAAATATCTCAATAACTAATCAAATATTTAAATACAGGGAGGCAACGATTGTTGATTTGATATTAATTTTTTTTCCTGTGTAAACTTATGACTTCACGGATTACATTTGATCCGATTTCCGTTGAAACAGATGAGTGTATCAGTTGAACATTATTAAATTGAAAAATTGTTTCCAATTATATGTTGTAAAAAGTCCTTTATCTATCGCATGTAATTGCAATTATATGTTATTGTAATTGCATGTATTGCATTATAAAGGCATGTCGCAGAAATTGATTTTGTCCTGACAATTTTATAATAGATCAGATGATAGATGAAAGACAAAAGAATTAGGAAGACAAAGGATTTTTTGTATAAACCCAGAAAGTACACGTAAAGAGATGGCGCCAATCGAATTCGTTAGGGAAAAATGGATGCCAAATTCCTCAAAGAAACTGTAGATGAAAGCAAACGCGGCGTACCAAAGACGCTCTTTGTAGAGAAGTCCGATTACATGTATGTGTGGTACATATGTATATTATACACATTTTATTAAAATAATATACGATAGGAAATAAAGACGATAGCGTAAGATAAAATATCTTCTGCAATATTGTAAAAATGTAATATAACTCAACAATATAAATATTAAAGTCTGTTAAATAAGCTGATAAAATAAGAAAAGATTATATGAACAAAAATGGAATCATGGTAGAAATAGATATTAATTAACTCAATTAATTAACTCACTAAATTTAAGTTATGGATGTGGTTAAGAAATATGATAAACAAGTTCCTACTTGTCAAAAAAACTGAAGTAAATAAATTTTATATTCTTCTATTAAAGCAATATATCTAGTATATTTTCTATAAAATGTAGTTAATAATTGATATTGAAATATCATTAAATCATCTTAAGATTCGCTTCGACCGAAAAATAGTACTTTTCCTTATTTCTTATATTTTTTAAATTTCAAATTAATTTTTTTACTTCGAACTAGTGTGTCATCATTTCAAACGTGACTGATTAGAAAAATCTAGATATGAATTTGCCGTGAATTACTCGTGGTGCACGAAATGTTATACAATTGCATGTTTTTGTAATTTAACTTGGATCATTGTGTTAGGTACAGCCTTTTACGTTAGCTTACTCGTTTTCGCATTGTTTTACTCGTAGTCTCCGTGTATACGAGACTTGTTTTAAAACCGGATTCTTAATGCAGAAACGCGCTCCAGGAAGATGCGGAAAAAGTTTCGCCCTTACCGCGTAGTCGTCTTATTGTTAATCCGCGGAACCTATCTCCCCAATCTTACTTTCGCCTTCATTTTCTAGAAACTTCGATCCAAAGTCCGCGAATTCCCACAATTTTCGTGGCCAATTCAATCGAGGAACTTACGAACGGGTACGGAAGATCGTGAAGATTTATCGTGCGCGAAAGCAGCGTAGATCGACCGAGTCCTTTCGCGTTACGATCCTCTAAGCCTAACACGAGTTATGACTCTCTACAGATACGATACATCCTGATTTAATCGTGCATGAGAGAATAACACTGTAGGAGAGAATAACAGCTCACCTTACTTTGCCTACGTTGTTTGGAAGATACATTTTAGGCAGGATTATCTAACATCTCAACCTCTTGCACCTAATATCTCGACTGGAACAGTAGCATCCGTTAACCTGACGCAAAGTTGCTTCTGTCGCTCGTCTGTGTACCTTAGGCTTCCATCTCTTCCAACATATAGCGCCCAAAGTAGTCAAGAACAAACAGTAGTCAAGAATCACGCAAGATAGTAAGAACATAACATTTTCATCATACACTAAGTTAACTTTTGATAATAAGTTCTCGACTCTCTCCGCGATCGGTCCTATCCTTCTGGTGAAATTACATGCGAAAACGATCGCGACGCTGAACTTTACGTATTCCAACAGCAATAAACAGATCAGAGTTGATCCGTAATCGTTGGACACGTAGAAAATTCGCTTAGGTCTCTCGACTTCGTTATTAGTATTCTTGAAGAGGTTGTGCAATCTTCCGATAACCGCCGTCTTACAGGCGGATATTAGTGGGCGATAGCGGGTAAACGATGGGATGATTTCGCTTGCTCCGCGTTTCGAAGCATTATGGGTACTTATTGCGGCGAGCGCCTAAGAAATTGCCGTACAGAGCCGTGTAAGCTCGATTCTACATCGTCATGCACTTCTCTTTCTACTTCTCACTGCCTCTCTCTCTCGCTCTTCTTTTCCCTTAGCATACCGTTCGATGCTGCCGTTGCCAGAGTAAACCGTAATTCACCCTCGAGCACAGACGATATTTAAGGAACATTTTAACGCTCAAACGTGGATCGCCAGCCGCCACGAAAAAGAATATTGGAAAGGACACATCTGCGCGAAGCGGTTAACGTCTCATTTACTGCTATACTACCGTACTCTCTCTTCTGGTTCAGATATCCTATCATATAAAAGCGACAGATGAACAAAATCGATGGGACAAATGGATTTAAAAAAAAAAAACATGTTAACGATACGGTTCCATCAGATAGAACTAAGGACTGGATCAATATTTTAATATCGAAATACGAAAGAATAATCTTTTTTAATTTAATCTTATCAAGACTTATTCATTCTATTTTTTTGCAGATATTATCTTCCTTGCACATTTAATCTTTTTTTATTTAAAATGTCTTTTTTAAATCATCTCTCTCTCTCTCTCTCTCTCTCTCTCTCTCT
>QKQZ01081631.1:0-24553 GCA_003595255.1 Solenopsis fugax | reverse complement strand
TCTCTCAGACCCGCAAATGTGTTTCCGTATTTTACAAAATCGGTGTGTTTAAGGGTTAAACCTTTCTCTAACTTCTTGTACATATTTTACTTGTAAACATTGTTTTACACATTCTTGAATACTTTTTATTCATATTATATCTAGAGGAAAAATCTTCGTAATATTAAAGAATTCCACGCGGATATTGCTTTTTCTAGAATGTTAAAAAATTTCTGATAATTTTCAGAATTGCCTTCAAATTATATTAACATTTTGGAATCCTATGCAGGATGTTCTAAATATAAGGAATCTAATTTTGAATTAAAGACAATACATTGATTGATCTCTCTCTCTCTCTCTCTCTCTCTCTCTCTCTCTCTCTCTCAAATGGATCATCATAATTTATTTTTAATTATTAAGATTTTATCGTTTCCACAAAAAAGTTTAAGACGAGAAACAAGTCTTTCCGTTAACAAGAGACAGAAATTTCGAATATTTCAATTTACGCTCGGTGGTAAATATTCCAAGAATGTAATTTGCAGTCATTTGAATTGCGTGGAGTTTAGCCGTAAGCGCAGTAAATTAAACAACAAAGTGTACGGATATATGCAGTAATTAAACTACATCTGGGATATTTTCTTTCTCTCCGTGAAATGGACGGAACGTGAAAAAAAAGAAACAGGATCTTATTAATTAATTTATACAGCTGCGGTCGCAGCTTACCTCGGAATGCATGCGCTGCGGTTAGCGGACAAGTATATATTGTGTACATGCGCAAACTCTTTCTTTAATTACATTACGTGCGCCAAAAGTTTCTTCATTATGCACGTAACTTTTGCGTACCGTCGTTACGCATATAAACGCTTTTTAAGAAACTTGATGTTTCCGACTGATATGTCCAATATGTTTCGCAAAATAATCGATGTAAAATTAAATAATCAACATTTACATTGATCGCAATTACACAACTATAATGGCAATTGTTTTGAAAAATTTCAATATCTTTATTGTAGGAAGAATTCGAATATTGGCAAAAAAGTCGAATATAAAATTGTATAATATCGTAACATTTTTTCGCATTCAGTACGGTGGCTATTCTCAGCGCAATTAATGTCGTTGCCGTGCGTGATGCAAGTGTGAATTCAAAACGACAGTATTGGTTGGACGTCCAATCGATATCGCTTTTTGACGCCGTCAGACGTACACTAATCCGGCGATAATGCGGCGCTATGAACCTGTACAATCCGTCGCGTTTATCTCAATAAATATAGTCTCTCGTAGGCTGTCGCGAGCAGACTGCGCGCCCATAGATAGTTATTTCTCTCCTCTAGATATCGCGCAGCGCGGAACGGCGTGCACTTACACGTCGTAGCGAATTGGTTACTTGATAAATGTTTTACGTCACGGCCCGAAATGGCAGTTTTATACGAAGCTATACAGTATCGACTATTGTACCATTATAAACGCTATCTCGCGCGATCTATCATTTTTTTCTCCCTGAAAGAAAATAACTATAGATACATATATCTAGAATTTCGGTTGGAAATGTTGATAATGATATTATCGTTACAGAAAAAAATAACAAGATAAAAAAAAAGTAACGATAATGATAAAGGCATAAATGTAACGTGTTATTTTACAATCTTATCTATATAAATGGGGCTATATATAATATTAATAAATATAAAAAATTTGAAATCTGACAGAACGCGACATTATCTCAGCGTTTATTAATAATTCGGCCCTCGCGGGATTATTCGAAGGAACACATCGGCGTTTCAGATGAAACGCGACGCTCAAGCGCCTTTCGTGTAATGCGCTATCATGTGTCCGCTCCCATTCAGCCGTCAATCGCGATAGGAGTCATCGTGGAGTGCATCTGGCAGGGTGTATTGTGCCAAGCGAAAAATAGGATAGCGAAACACGATCGAGAGGAGCGCCGCGCCCGTCGCATAGTGGTTGCGCGTGGGGGCGAAAACATGGGATTTTCATCGCATGCATAATTTCTCGGCCCGCAATTGCGTCTTCCCGTTACAAGGGAGCCGCCTTGCTCGAGCGTATTATCCGCGTGTATGTATACAATAGAATGTGCAACGCGGCGCCGCCGCCGTTGCAGGGTGGGCTCGCGAGCGCGTTGGTACAGCGATGAATGCGTATAGACACCCAAGCTCTAATACAATTGCTCCCGCACACCAAGTTTTCCCGGTGTACGGCGCACGGTTATGCTGGCCCCGCGTCATGATGCTCGTACCGGAACCGTGCCAGCTACCAGCGGGTATAGTTTACAGTCTAACGGTGCGCGGCGTAGCGTTGGTCCTTATTAATAGTTGCACTTGGAAACTGCAACGCCGCGCCGTTGCAGCGTTGGTCCCGTGTGTGCACAGCGAAAGATTAACAATATGCGCTCCGTTCGGAGTTGCCATTCGGTTCGAGTAGAAGAACCCTCGACCGCGGCTGTTTGTCATGCGGGAGTATGCTTCGGAAGCAAAACACCAACCGCCGCGCCGCCTTCCCTTGCAAACTGACGTCTTGGTTCATTAACGCGTCAGATATTTTTGCGCCGCTGGCGCTGGTATGTTTGCTTCAACATTATTCAGCCGGTCAGTCTGTTTCGACATGTATAAGCTTCCTCGAAATAGTTTTCCGAAAGATTTCCCAAGTTTTAAGGCTTTCCTTCTACTTCTGCTTTCATCTCATACTCTCAAGACATCGCTCTCTGAATAATTAAATTATGCAGCTAAAGAGCGAAATATATCCACGACCACGCGGTTTTCACCTAGCGAGTGCCGAGTGAGGCAAGACTGAAAGATATTACGCGTTGCAAATGAAGTACTCGCGAGCGAACTTCCTGCAGGGTCGAAAAGGAAGAGAAGCGGTTTCGGTGAAACATGGCTTATTGCATACGGTAGATATTTTATAATGGCTCGTTTAACTGTGTTTTTTTTAACGCTTGGAAAATATAGCTGTCGGTGCTTGGAATAATACACTAAACCTGGAATAATATAATAAACCTGCAATAATATCAGTTGTTCTTTTTAACAAATCGCGCTGTTGCTTTATTATACCTTCACCGGCTAGTATTCCTCTTCCGTGCTCTATTTTTGAAATTATAAATTGCGTCGCAACGTACGCTATTTATCTCCTCGTTTCCTTATAAAACAGCAAGAAAGCAACTATTACGTTGGTAGACGTGAATTTATTTGTTCGATTCATTGTAAAATCACGTTTACAGCAGAACGTTTTGTAAAAGATTGATAAGCTGCGAGTATAATCAGCGAGAAGCATATAATGAATGAATAATGACGCGAAGGGATGATTAATGTATCTTCGGTTAAACATGAGCAGCGTAATAAATAATTATAAAAGCGATCTATCTGCTTCTTTTAATATTAACGTGTATGTTTTTGCGTAGCTTCCTTTAATTACGTTCTGTACGTCCGCGTTGTCTTCTTTAATCCTTAAAAAATAAAAGGAATTTTACCATGCATGTCTTTGTTAATTATGCTAGCTACTATCTTATATATACTTTTTGTCGAAGAGAGAGAGGGAGAGAGAGAGAGAGAGAGAGACGAAGAGAGAAAGAGGGAAAGAAAGAAAGTTTCGTCACAGTGAAGGCTCTAGTTTGAATATTACTTTCATAGAACAGCGCAGGAGTAAACTTTATACTGGCACAAAAATGTACTGGACTTCGTTGACGAGATCGCGGAATATGATTATAAAATAAGCGGAAACCCCCCGGACGATCGCGACATACATTTACGGCCGCTGTACCGGGTAAATTAACGATACGCGACGGTTAGATGAAACCCGTGGAATTAATTAGCGCTCATAATTGCACTGCTCTGCATCTCCCGACGTATCACACTGACCTTTCTTGTCGCGTTTCTTCTTGTTGTATATTCTCTCATTAAATTTACTCAGCAGTGATCTTATTTCAAACTGCTATTTTAATTCCCTCTCAAGGGATGTAAAGGTGAGGTTAAGGCAGTTTCGATACGGTTATAAAACTAATTAATCTCTCGAGATATTCGCAGTTTTTAATACTATTTTTTATATACCCTTTGTAATTCTATATTCAAAATTATCGAGCATTTAAAATACAAGAATCACGCTTTTTTAATATTATTTTAACTAAAATTTACATTTATATACATGTATATAATACTCTGTAAAATGTCTAAAGAGAGAAAAAATAGTATTAAATAAAAACTAATATATTCTATTTAATAATCATTGTTTCATATACAAAGCAGGAATACAAAATTTTTTTTAAAGAATTTGATAATCTTAAATTTCAGTAAAATATTTTAATTTGAATATTTTAATGGTCATCTAAAGAGCATACTCATAATATAACCGTTTTAGCAATAATAATATTAAAATATTTTAATTCTTGATTAAAAAATATTTCCTATCTGATATTCTTCTCAAATCACGAAAATTATTATTAAATAATGACAATATATTTTTCTTGATGAAACTATACAAAATTTCTTTATGTAAGTAAATCGTGTCTGTTCAACGCTAGA
Source organism: Solenopsis fugax (assembly GCA_003595255.1). Classification (NCBI taxonomy): domain Eukaryota; kingdom Metazoa; phylum Arthropoda; class Insecta; order Hymenoptera; family Formicidae; genus Solenopsis; species Solenopsis fugax. The sequence goes on along the minus strand of QKQZ01081631.1, from coordinate 20,045 downwards.
TAATCTTGTTTCAATATACTAATACATTTCGAAAATATATTTTAAAATAAAAATGTTCTTTCTTCCTGTGTATCTACATATCTATATAAATGAAAAAATATGAGAAATTTCAGGGCAAGCTTTGAGTTTCTTATATGTACTTACCTGCCACATGGGACCGCGCAATACCAAATCATCTGCGATACTATGCAGATACGCAGCCATAAACGGACTTGCATCGAGGCATGTATTATTAGAAGGTGTATCTCTCCTTGCAGCTATATCTTCTCCTTCGACGTATCAGATCGGAACTGATTGACGCTTAGGGATATACCCGAGTTAATTACGAAATCTATGCGAGCCACAGACGCGTTCTAAGCTGTCCGGTCTAAGCTGCCATTATAATTAATTAATTAGTCGTGTGAGATGACTTAACGGATCGCCGGATACGCTAGGAAATTCCATTTGGCCAGAATGGCTACTGAATCATAAACGAGATGTTTTACGCACAATCGTGGCACAAAACAAATAAATAACTGTACTATAATAAAATTGATTCTTGAAAATTTTATAGATAATTATGTAAAATCTGTAAAGCCAATTAATCTTGTTTTTTTGTTATTATGACTGTTACGCTCTTTTTCAGAATTTGTATTCTGCATGATTGCAATTGATCCTGTAATAACAAGAAATTAATTATTATTAATTGTAATATATATGATTTTTAATATCGTGTATGTTATTACATGGAAAATTTTTTGGGGTCAGCTGTTCATCCTATTTGGGAATTTGTTTGGGAAATTAATATGGGAATTGAAAGGCTAATAGGGATTGAGCAAATTAAACGAATAATAATTGAAATAATCAATTTACAGCTTTGTGGGATACTTTTATTAACCGAAAGCCTAGGCTATAATAAAGAATGCTATGTGTATATATATTCTCTATCTATATACAATAAACCGATTTGTTTTTTTTTTTCACGATATTCGATACACAGTTAACATTTGGCAACTTGGAATCGATTATTTCTTCTTTTTCTTGGCAGGAATCACACTTAGTCTTTCACAATTCAAGAGTTCGAATGTATTCGCGTTCGAATATGTCACGAGATATGCCCGCTTCGTGACATGATATTAAAATCGAAGAGGCTGGATCACGTCCGTTCATAAAATCTTTTCTATTGCAATGTCTTAAGGAGGTTGTCTTTCGTCGTGGCTCGCGTCTCTTCTTAATTACGTTAGTGCTGATTGTTAGAAACTATTGATACGAATAAGTGTAATATTGCTTGCGCAGCACTTTAAAGACGAATTTCACGGATACACATCTGCGATGGACATCGTTTTATGCCGCGATGTTTCACGTTACGTATTTACAAAAATGTGTCGCGCCAAGTGTACGATACGGGAAGGAGTCTCGGAATTATGAAGGAAAATTTTAAATATAGCGTAAAAAATCAGTCTTCGTACGAGAGATTCGAAGTTTCGAAGAGTGAGAGAAGGTCGATACTTGATCGTTGCTCGGTTGCTCGTTTTCGTAAAGCGCCGGGAGTACTCGCCAATAACAGCTGGCGTTTTTTCCCGTGGTGTACATTGTAAAAAAAAAAGAAGAGAAACCGTAATTTGATTCGGTAAAATCTGTCAAAATGCTAATTTTATCGCGTATGTTTGATTTTCTCGCAGGCAGTCCTTGATTTTCACGCGGGAACGTTTCCCACTCTTTTAGCGTGATTTTCGAATGTCGTGACGTGTCGAAGTCGCACATTTACATTGACGTTTTCCGATGCATTTTCCTTGCTGATGCGTGATGATGAGATCAAGTCACTCGTGATCGTTCTTTTCTTCTTGTAGTGGAAGTCGCGCGAGTGAGAGACTTGTATTGTACGTAGGGACATGTATTTTTTGGCACTTGGCTACATCGAATTCCTTCTTTCGTACACAAGGTGAGCTTAGTCGCGAAAATATTGACGTCGCGGTCACGTCTGACGATGTATAGTACAAAAAATCTTCTGCGTCGAAATGTCGTTGTCGATTAAAAAATTTTATCGATTGCCGTGCTGTTTTGATTATTTTGCTACGTAAGTCGTATCTTTGTCTCTTCTTGTGGATTGCATAAACGAAATTTTGTCGACTCGCAACGACTGGAATAAAAATCACGTTCGTCACAAACGTTATCGTTTCACGTTGCGATCAATATAATCGACGGTTTCTTTATTCGATTATTTGGATTCGATACCACACACACACGCGGGATCGGCGGGATCGGCGGGATCGTCTCGTTCCTCGTCTTCATTTTATCCGACGACAGCCCGAAAGCGTCGTTGACACGACGCGTCGTCATCTCTTCCCGTGCTGCGCGATTATTAGCTGTAGATGCTGGTGCAAGTCGACACGGTCTTCATCTCGATGTCATGTTGAGCGGTCTCTTTACGAGACTCCTTCGCCTTCTGCTACGAGCCGAGGGGCGGCGGGCCGATGTTACTGATGAAACTCGGACAGGCGTTTTCCGCTCTGTCACCGCTCTGCAACGAGAAGTGCCTGTAAGACATGTACTCCGGCGGATTCGACAACGGCTGATCCCGCTTGATCGTCGCCCGCTGTTTCTTCATTTTCACGTAACCCAGAACGGAAATCAGCACGACGAAGACCACGAAGCCCATGCAGCTTCCCACAATCAGGCCCAGCCGTCTTGTGAGGATATTCGCCAAACTGCCCCTGTCGCTCACCGTGCCGTCGCCCACTATCGAGTCGGGCGCGTCTAAAGTTCTGACCTCGGTGCACCGGCTCGTAGGCGAGTTCACCATCACGGGCAACGAGGATCCTTCGATCACGTCATCGTGCGAGGCGTTCCACTGCCAGGAGCCGATGTCCTCTGGGATCGGTGTGCCCCAACTGCCCAAGCCAAGTACGCAGATCAGGTAGCGCGTGTCAGATGCCAACTTCGTCAATCTTACCGAACGTGCCTTTGGATCTAGTAGCTTACCTCGAACCTGAAACGCCGGCGGAAATATTTCGCTATCAACATGCGCGGGCTCCTCGCCTTTGCGCCGATTAAATAAGAAATGATTTTTCGGAGAAATAATGCAGCATATTTTAGTCTGTATAATAAATCACATGCATAAATTTTTAGCACATTATTTTCGACATTGTGCTATGTTCCAGTAAGGAAATATAAATGTTATTAGTAACTGAATAACTAGAGATAAAAATTAGTAATTTTACAAATAACCAAGAATCAATAATATTAATATAATAATAAAAACAGTTTTATTTAAAATGACGTAGTTGAATAAAGAAACGTTCTACTTGTATAAATTGCTAGACAGCGTACAGTTGTTTTTTTTTAATTTGACGTTTTCTTTCTGTTTACTTTATTCAACGTAGCGTGAGGTTACGATTTTCCTCTCACAATAATAAAAACTCTTACTTCGTCGACGTTGTCCAAGGCGTGATACGCCACTTGGTATCCGTGGAGGCCGGAATGATTCCTACTTTGCCACGATACCAGAACGGAGAAGGGCTGAATGTCCTGAATTGCGAGTTTCAGGACCAGTGGAGCGGAACAGAAGGCGTGGGGGTCAAGATCGAGGAAGACGAGACCCCGGAGCTCGGGTGGCTGCTCGCATCTTAACAAACCGCCCTCGACGTCACCGACTCCGACACCATTTCTTCCGCGGCTACGACCACCGCCGACCCCACTCACCAATTTCTGGTGGTCTCTCAACCATTCCCACAATTCTTGCGACTCGCAGCCACAGTGTAACGGGTTCTCTGCCAATGAGACCAAAACAAAATTTGCTATTGTTCGCGACGTTCTATTTATCAAGATTGATTTAAAAAGCAATTTAATATCTCGAAGAACATCGATAACAAATCGATAAACTGAAACGGTTTGCTTTATACAGAAACTGACGCCTGTGAAATTATTTTTCACACAAATCAATTTCACACAAACCATAACCAAAGTTCATTTAAAATGTAAAAGATGAGAAAATAAAATCACGACAAAGTAAAGAATAAGTACAATCATAAAAATAAAATTTTTTAAATAATTTTTTTAATACAAACTTTATCAATTTCAAGCTCTAATAACTTTGATAATTTAAATTGTATACAAATACGAGTGAACTCCGGTCAATAACATTTGAATAATAAAAGACGAGCAAATACATATTTGTCAACAATGTGTTAATAAATAATATAATAAAAATAATAAAAATATAATAGTTACTAGATTATAGAATACTAGTTTTGTTGTTACATTTAATAATGCTTGAATAATATATGTTCGAATTAGATTCGATAACAAATTAATTTATTAGTTATCGCGAGAACATATTTGTAAGTTACATTTACAAACAAAATACAAACAAAATTTTTAAAATACTTTTTATACGTTGCTTTTAATTACGATGAGTCTCTATTCGTTCTTCTCAGCTAAAATTCAAATTCGCTGAAATTCAAATATGCAATTAAAAATTCACATATATTAAATGTAAATAAGTATTATAATAAATATAAATCTCATTTATTCTCTCGCGCGTCGTAATTGACTAAAATTAATTACAAACCTCATGCATTAACAATGATTAAATTTTATAATTCCGGTTCAATACTTTTCAATTAGCATAAAACATATCTGTGCGATTCATGAGTAAACGGATTAACGGAACGGTATTTTCCTGCTAATGGTAATGTGTGCTCCGTCTAAAGTCTTTCTGTATATTTTGTAAATAAACAAAAAACGGATTGCATACATATAATTTGTATAATATATTTTAAATAAGCTCTTGAGAATTTTTAGATTCTGTGAGAAATTCAAAGATTCGTAGATTCCGTTGAAACGAGTTATGAGAACTTGTTTGATTGTTTCAGTGTTGAATATTGATTCGAAGTATGGCGATACGTGACTGGCGATACGATTGATTTTCAAGTAGCAGTAACTTCATTCGGATCGATAGCCTCTCCGCCGTATATACGAGAGAAATCTCACGTATATCGTTTTCTTTCACTCGCAGCTGTGTTGTCGCTTTCGAGAAAGAATGAGTAAACACGCGCGTGCAAGTGCGAAATTAATTACAAATACTAGACGTGTCTAAGTAGCTCACCTTCAGCCCGCAGGCTCCTTATTTGTGTCTCGAGTGGCCGGAAAGCGTTCAGCGGCAAGTTCTCCAGATAATTCCTACTTAAGTCAAGTAGACGTAACTTCTTCAGGGGTCTAAACGCCTCGCTGGAGATGGCGTTTATCCAATTACCATAAAGGTGTAGCTCCACCAGGCTAATTAAATTTTTGAACGTCACTTTGCCGACAATGCCGATCTGATTGTAGGACAAGTCCAGTATTTGTAGGGATTTGAGATCCTCCGGGAATTCTTCCAGTTCTTTCAGACGGTTGTGCGTTAAATTGAGTATCCGTAGATGCTCCATGCCCTGAAGCCTTTCTTTCGGCAGAATCTCTAAGCTGTTCATGCCGAGATGAAGAGTGAGCAGATTCGGAAGACTGCGAAATGCGCCCGGTGACACGCGCAGGATGCAATTCTGACCGAGATAAAGATGCAGCAGCGCCGGGAAGGCCTCGAATTCTTGCGAGGTCACTATACTAAGGTTGGTGCCAGATATATGTACTTCCTGGAGAACAGGATACATCGCCTCCGATGGCAGATCGTGGATTCTGTTTAGAGGATTTCGCGTGAGATTTAGCCAGGCCAGACCGGGAAGATTCTGACCCGAGAGAGCCACCGCGGGTATCTGTCGGAATTTATTCTCCGACAGGTCTACTCTACGTAACAAGGACGAATGCGCGAAAAAGTTGGCTGGTAGAGCGTTCAAATTATTGTGACTGAGATCGACGGATATCAAACGCGATAGATTGGCCATCGCGAATCCAGACATTGTTTCGATCTTATTGTGGCTCAGATCCAACTCTCGCAGATGCTTCAAGCTAGCGAAGCTGGCTACGTCGACGTTGAGAATCTCGTTGGTTGACAACGTGAGAATCTCGAGATTAAGGGCGCTCGCGAGCGCCGAGTATGGGATGTCTTGGAATCGATTGTGATCGAGATGTATCTCCCGCAGCGATAGTAACCTGTCGAAAATGCCCGGCGGCAGAGCACGCAGATAATTATGATTCAAGTGTAGGCGCGCCAGATTCCGATTCAGCACGAAGATGGTCTCCGGCAATTGACTTATTTGTGAGCCGTCCATGAACAACTCCTGCAGAGACGGCAGCCCATTGAAACAGTGCTCCGTGATCTGACTGAAATTGTTGCCGGATGCCGCGAGTGTACGAAGACCGGGAACGTGCAGACGCAGTAGCGCCGTTGCCGTAAGGAGATTCTCGTCCAGGTTGAGATCGAACAAGTTGTTGAGCCCTCGAAAAGCACCGTTTTCTATCGTGGTTATCGAACAGTTCTTTAGATTCAACGTTTTAATTGGCAAATCCTCTTGAAACATCGCGTCTTGTAGAACGGTAAGATAATTATTGGCGAGATCCAAGACTCGGAGTTTCTTAAGTGCCGTCAACGCGTAAGGATCTAGTCTTCTCAAGCCGTTATCCTGTAGATATAGTTCCTCGAGCTCATGCAGCTCCGAGAATGTCCTCGCTGTTACGTGACTCAGCTTATTCATGCTGAGCTCGAGAAATTTTAAAGCCTGCATCGGCTGAAAAGCGGCGTCCTCGATCTTAGATATGGAATTGTTCGTCAGATAAAGGCGCTCCACCAAAAGGAGATCCCTGAAGAGAGGAGCTTGTAGATGTGTCAGCTTGTTGTGACCCAGCCACATGATTCTGACGGACGCTTGGCCGCGCAGAGAATCATTGTGTAGAACGGCCAAGCCGTTACTGTCCAGCTGAATAGACACCAAAGAGCTTCCGCCGGAAGATGATTCTGAGGCGGACAGCTGAAAGACGTCGCCGAGCATGGTCAACTGATTGCCCTGCAGATTAACGTGCTGGAGGCTATTCAGCGTACTCAGTGCGCCCGTCTCCATGGAGGTGATGGCGTTGTTTTGTAGATGTAACTCGAGGAGGGCCGGTAACGGTGTGAAAACGCCGCGCTTCACCTCCGTTATATGATTATCCTGCAGCCGCATCTCGCGCAATTGATGCAGCTTAAGGAATGTGCCTGGCTGCAGCTCGCGGATCTTGTTACCGTCTAGAGAGAGCGAAGAGAGGTTCTCGCAGTGCTCCAGGAATTCCCGCGGCACCTTCTCGATGTAGTTGTTACTCAGATGCAATTGCGCTAGCTGCGTGAGACTCGTAAGACCCTTGGCGTCGATTCTACGGATGGCGTTCTGCTGAAGATACACCACCGCGAGGCTGACGCTGCCGGCGAACGCGTCTCCCGGGATCTCTAGGATATTGTTTTCCGCCAGATAAAGCTCCCTCAGTTCGGGCAGTCGCGCGAACACGCCACCGATGTAGTGAATGTGGTTATGACTGAGCTCGATCGTGCGCAACCGTTCGTTCCCCTTGAATGTCGCCACGTCGAGGAAGACTATTTTGTTGTGGCTCAAATCGATCGACTCGAGATCCTTCAGCGACGCGAAGGCGTCCTTATGAATGCTCTCGATGGAGTTGTAGTAGAGAGACAGAGTGTGAAGGATAGGACAGGGTCTGAAGCAGTCCTCGGCTAGTTTCTCGAAATTGTTGCTGCTCAGATCGAGGATCAGCAGAGAGCTGAGGAGACTGTAACCGTCGTCGGGCAGCTCCGATATTTCGTTCCATGCCAGCCTGAGCGAAGCCAAGCTCTCGAGTCTCCTCAGGGGAGCCATGGGAAACAGTTTCAACTTGTTTTCAGCTAGATCAAGATCACTGAGACTGTCCTCGAGGCCCGCGAACGCGTATTCCGATATTTTCGATATTTGATTCCCCTTCAGGGTCAGTTTCATTAGCTTCAAGCCGTAAAAACAGTAAGACGAGAGGTCCTGTATTAGATTCGTCTCGAGGTCCAAGGCAGCCAGCTTCCGTAGATCGGCCAATGATTTTTGAGGCACGTGGGGCAAACGACCGGAGACCAGTGCCAAAGATTCCAGGCTATCTTTCAAATTCGTGAACGCACCCTCGTTCACTTCTCGTAAAGATGAATGTGATATTTGAAGATGTCTGATTTGAGTTCCGGGAGGGAAGGCACCCTCCTTCAGTTCTTCGATGTTTTTGTCGAGCTCGTAAACACTCAACGACTGTACCATCGTACCCGCGCCTGAAAACGATCGTAAAGGGCACGGCCATTAATTTCATTGAATCGCGATAACGTAAACTTTGAATTTGGCAGCATTGCCTGATTGCACGTTTCATTAGTTTTATGAGGCGCATTAAAGAAAATGGTTTTCTTCAACCGCGTCAACTTCAACCTTATGTTGAAATTACATGGACATGTAAGAAAGCGTATACGTATTAGTAGTTTGCTATTAAATTAGGTGTGCCAAGAGTACGTTTAATAGGGCACTCAATCGATAGAGCCAATACTTTTAGAAATGCCGCTAAATACATTTAACTGTGTTATAAAGAAAAATTATTACTGCAGTTATCGTCATTATAGCATTAATTATAACACATTTAATTCAAAAATTTTAATATAATAATTCATAATCCATAAATTCTTTTATAAAAAATTACTTATTTCAAGCCTTATATAAAAGTATTATATATATACAATACTAATATACTTTCAACAATAACTTCCAACATTCACTTTTAAACATTATTTCTTCACAATATTATGAAAAAGTTATAAAATTTATTATAAAACGCAGTTAGGCCATTTCGTTTTTTGACTGTATCGTTAAGAATTCTCGATTCTTTTCTTTTAAATATTTAACTTACCGCTGGTACTTAGTACGCCTTCTAGAGTGGTTTTTAGAGTCTCTTCCGTAGCGCCAGCGCATTCTAGAAAGAGACCGTCCTCGAAGTTATAGCAGGGACAGCCCGTTATTATTTCCGGCGGCGGACATTCGGCTATCTGAGCGACAGCTTTAAATGTAATAAAATTCTGAATTAACAGAATCTGAAGGACCATCCTCGGTATCCGCCGCCGGTCTATAGCGTACGGGTGATCTACCCGTCGTTGCGGATCTCGCGTCATCGTATCGTCACATCCGTAATCCCGTTTTTCGCCTGACAGACCGCAAGAAGCTTTCTGAAACATGAAAGTTACAAAAGAAACTGAAATCGAATCCATCTCGGCAACTCAGTAACATTACATCGAATGACGAGTTATATGCAATTTGAATTTGTAGCATGAAAAAAATTGCAGCAGCTTGTTAACTTTTTCATAAATGTTATAAAGCCAACTCTCATTGAAAACTAAATATAATTATACTTTTAAGAAGTTGCAGTTATTCTTTTTTGCATATGTTCGTAAGAAATAATTGAAAACCTTATTATCTTTTTAAAAAATTTTCTTGACAAATATTTACAGCTGCCTTTGCCATGAGAGATTCTTGTCTGAATAAATCCACGGATAAAGTTAAACTTCGCCTGCCAGGCACTATGCAGCGCGTGCTGGAGCATGTTTACGAAAAAGTACGGCCAAGCTCTCAGAATAGTGCGAATAGCTTCCTTGAATAACAAAGAGCGCACGTCTCGCTAAGACAGAGGTGCATACGAATACACGAGAACATAAAAATTATTTGACTTGTATAAGAAAAAATTGTGTTATTTTTACAATCTCTCGAAACAGTCGCTTTTTTCAATAATAAAGAAAACTTCCTTTGTTAAAACAATTTTTGAATATATTTCTGAATGTATAAAAATGTATATCAAACATATCTAATACCAATAATTTGGTTTGAGCTGACCACGATAGTTATTATTATTTAAAATGATTAGTTGATTTCTTTGATGGTTTTTTATTATGATATTGAATTATAAAGCTTTAGAATTTTTTTAAAATTATTTATTTTAAAGTCGCCAATATATTCTCTGTACTAAAATTTTTTAGTACAGAGAATATACTGGCGAATGTGTGACAGTTTGTAACACAGACTTTGAAACGTATTTATGAGACAATTCGGATGGTATTTACACAGCAAAAGTTATCACAATACAATGAATTTATATTATCAGTTTTGATTGTTTCTCTAAATAAAATAAGCAAAGAAAATAAATAAAAAATATAGATTTAATTAATTTATAAAAAATAATTGCAAGTTTTCAAAAGACATATATTACTCTGTATCAATATTTATTGTCAAATAAATTCTCTCTCTCTCTCTTTTTATGCCTCTCAAAATTATTTTTTATACAAAAAAGCAATTGCTGTAATTAAAAAGATTGTTTTACAGTTGTAATCACAACACTCATTCTTATGAAACACGTTTCGTTGACAATTTGAAAATTTTATCTTTGACGATTCTCTTTTTCCATTATCTGCCATTTATTTTATATCATTACACACTAATGTAGTATCCCGTTACGGGTGATTAAATCGGGAATGGAAACCGGAATCTTTCTTTTCCCAGACAATTGCTTTTACCATTAAGCTATCCTACACGCTGATATTTTATATACATATATATATATATATATATATATTCGATGTGCTATGGTGATTTACAATTGATATAAAAGGAATATTATTCTTTCATAGAAAAGCTTTAGTATCAAATTAAAACTAATATATTCTATTTACTAATCATTGTTTCATATATAAATAAAAATTATTTTTTTGTTTATGAAACAATGATAATTATGCTATACAATTTAATTTTATTTAGGAAATTTGATGAAAATCTTAAATTTCAGCAAAATATTACATTTTGCCATATATGCGTAAAAGTTTTTTTTTTGCATAAATTGATTTCTTTTGTTGTTACGTGTATAAAAGTATTGAGATAAGTGCATTGAAAAATCAATAATTTATGAGATATTTCATATTTTATTTAGATCTTACTTCGTGTAAAAAACTATTGTGGATAACGTTAGCAACTTCTCGACTATTTCCAAAGTTTTACGTAGTAGAAAAAGTTTGGAACACAGAACTGCTGTTACTGAATATAACATGACACGAAGCTGCACACACTAAGACAATGTTCTTAATTTGATAGTATCTATCGAGGGAATGCTATTCAAATAGACACGGCGACGTTGACGGTTGTCGACGATGCTAATGAATTTCCGTGTGGATGACGTTCGGTTTGAACATATTGAGAAAATACACGACGGGAACTGTTCGCAAATATGTCATCTATGAAGTTGAGCTTCCTGTGTAGTCCTGTCTGTATTCAACGGAAAACATGTTACACGATGTTTTTTGAACGTTGGTGACGTTGATAAATATGCCTCTAAAAGATATCACGGCCTCTCATGCATCATAATTGAAAATACATCAAAACTGCACTGCTGCACTGATTATAGGAGTATTATGATAAATAAGCTTTCCTTCTAACATTGTGGACTTCAAAGGAGATATGTTATGCAGAAAGGATGATCGCCCATAAAGCTCTTTACGCGTAATCGAGCGACGGCAATGGCCGATTCAGAAATCTGTATCACAAAGACGATGTCTAGACCGAATCGATTTTCCGCGAGCGCCAAGCCGCGATATCGCGCCATTCACGCCCAACTGAATTCACGAATGTCTCTTTCCTTCTGACCTGGATGGCGAGATCGCGGCGCGAAAAGCCTCAATAGGGATGCACCATTCTCGTTCACATTCACATTTGCGCTTCCGCGGAGCGCCTCGACGAACACCACCTTTACGATCGGGCGGTAAAACACACAGCAAGAGACGTTTCACGCGTGCCAAAAGGCTTTAAAACTCGAATCCAGTAAGGATCGTTGGTGGTGTCGACTCGCCGGAAAATACTCGGGAGAGATCACTGGAGAGAGGTCTTTCGCAAAATATGATTAACAAAGTCTCGAAAGAGTTTCATGCGCGCGCTACACGATCCGGATCTTCTGGGAAATATTTTAGGAAATTCTTTTAAGAGTTTCAAGAGTATTTCATTTATCGAAAATATATTGAGTAAAAAGTTGTTAACTAAATTCTTCAATTCTATTAAATTTCTTCGAGTATTTATATGTAATGCTTAATTTAGATACATAAAATACTTAAACTTCAGTTGAAGTATTTATATATTTAATTTAAATACATAAATACTTGAACTGAAGAAATTTAATCGAGTTGAAAAATTTAGTCAGTTAACAACTTTTGTTTTCGGAACATTTTCAGTCTCGAGTGTAAAATTTCTCGACAAATAAGATATCTGTTAAAATGACAGAAACAAATAACAATTCCACTACTACACGTGCGTAAATGCGCACACATACGAGACATGTACGCGCCTTTGTGACAGGAGGGTAAATGAGTCTCCGATTTCGGAGAGGGTAACCGTATCGGATCTCCTCTCACTCTCTTTACTATCGAGCGAGAGAGAAAGTCAACGTACTCCGATTATTTTGCAGCGAGCGATTAAGGACGGATTCACTTGGAATTCAAGAAACGTTTTCAATTTGAACATTAATCTTCGTAGAGAAACGTCGGTTCAGCGTTATATCGGAATCCCGGTTGCAGCTATCCTTCCTTAAGTATTTCGATCGAGTGGTTGGGCAAACTCGGCGTGGCTCCGGTATACCTTTCCGGTTTCTATTCGTCCTACTGATCCTGGGGAATATGTTGTTCGCAGGGCATATGTTGCATTCCTGGCACGATCGCCATAAACGCTCCGTGCTCCAGAAATCCGGTGTACGACGCGCCATTAGTAAACTAAGATATCGCGATCGCGTACAGCTACTCGATTTGGATTATTGGCATGTAATATTGATAGAATTAAATCACACACGGCGGCAAATGGATTAGCTAACGATTAGTCTTAGCACGGAGGCAACGACGAACTGCCCACGAGCATTTATGAAAACGAATTCTCATTGCTAGAATGTTAAAACTTTTTACAGCATTGCTCATCAGCTTGAGTGTTCTATATAATTATTTTAATGATTCGACAAAATTATTTTCAGTTCTGTATCTAGCTAAATTTTTAGATACTTTAATAAAACCTTCTTCTTTCCCCTTGAACATCTATATAAAGATATCATTTCTTAAGATAAATACGAGAAAGAAAGGGAAGGAGAGAGAAGGAAGTTAACCTTCGGACGTTTGGCACCTGTTTGTCGATCGGCAAGTTTGAAGTTACTAAAGAATACCAGTGCGTGAAGGAGGAATTCGTCTACTCGCACGAGTGGTTCAAAGCATGCTCTTTTCAAGTCGATGCGACAGAGGATTATAACTCGCGAAGAGAAGAAGGTAGTTGAGAATTCAGTAGAAAATGCGCTTTACGAGACATACATCGTTTCGATCCAAGTGTACGGCTATATGTGTACGTTACTCCTTGAGAGCGTACTCAGCGCTTCATGCAACACCGACGGTAATAAAGCGCGAAAACGTTTCTCCGCTGCTTCGTGGCGCTGTTTTAACGCGATGAAAACAGTCAGCGCACTTCCACCCGAGGAAAAACGGAACGTGTCTCTTTCAGCACGTCCATTTCCCCGTCAGAACCTCTCGTCGAGCCCCAAAGAAGTTTCAGCAATGGAATTAAAAGGTTTATGTGAAACTAAAAACGTTCTTCTTGTTTTCTCGATTCTTTGTTGAATTATTTGCCACTCTGCTTTGTTATGTTTTGCATCGATTTATGGCATACAAATTTGTGATATAAATATATATAGATATGTAGATACGAGATATATGAATACCTGTTTAAGTCTTTTTAAGATAATTTTTACAAGAACTCTATGAAACATTCATGCTGCGAGAATTTCGTAAAACTTTAATATAGAAAAAATTATGTAGCATAGGAGTTTGGATTTTTATTGTAAAGAGAATATTTATAGAATAAATATTCATAATCTCTATAAATCTCGATACTGTAAAAACTTCCTTTATTAATATAAATTGTTTTAATAATTCATCCCACATTGCTGCTATTTGTTGCGAGAGCTCGACAGTTTCGATCGAATTTCATGATTTACGTTACATCGATTTCGAAATATAATAATGTATTGTAATTTTGAAACTATGCTTCGATAAAACACATGATTGTTTTGCTTTTGCATTATTTAGGCATACGACACAACTTGTGAACTTCATGGTTCAATTAATAGTCGTTCTTTTTGACACACTGCTATGTCAACACCATGTATGCGCATGCATATTAATTACTTGATGAAGAGCTTCGGCATCTAATAGCTACTGCGATCGGCTTTCTCAATAATGTATTGATATTGATACGATGCAGCTATATATGTAAATATTACAAGTAAATCACTGTACTGATTCTCTAAATAACTGTTTCAAATATTATAGTTGTCATTATAATAAGTTTTATGTGTTCAACAAACGACGCAGTAAAATAACTGTTTTGCGAGAACTCTAACGTTTACGATTTCACCCCTGCGCCCCTATTTAAGACGATGGAAGTGATTAATTCACCGTGCACGGTGGCAGTGTCAGTCGAAACTGTACTCAGCACTGTTTTTACGTCGTACACTCGGCTATTGTATTGCGCTTCTTGTCGTAAACTACGCATAATTTCAAGAATATGCCGCTACAGTTGCTGCATAAAACCACGGCATGATATGTAGAGATAGGTGGCGGCATAAAACTCAATGCCAGTACCCGCGCCAGTACGTTTCTTCCGTTGCAAGTTCCGACCGCGCGTCTTGAGAGATTACCTACCCTCATCCCTCTTTTCCAGCGGAAGTGCGGCTTCCTTGTGCGTGCGGGCATGACTCGCGCCATACGCGCGGCATGTTTCGCGTGCATTCGCGAAACTTGTTTGCCGCATATTACATTTGGCGGTTAAACGTACCGTGAACCAGTTCGTTTATCGGAGCGTTCGAGCGATTTGATTGCAAATCATGTGCAGAACTTTGGAGCGATGCTCTTTTATCGCGCGGATGCACACGCACGCTCCGCACATTTCCTTGATGTCGAGACGCGAATTGTAGATTAAAAGTGAAGCGTCACTCGGACGAGCGATCATGTAACGCGCGGAACAGTGAGAAATGAGAAAGTTAATGAGCGATATATCGAAGATAAATCACCTAACGGATAAATTCATCGGAAGGCATCGCGACTATGTACTGGCGACAGCCAGCTATCCGATCGTAATTGATAGAAATCTGTGTAATAGTGCGCGAGCTGTCGTAGGCACGAATAGCGCTTTGCACGGGGTATTAAGGTCAGGCGGCCACATTTGCTGGGACGACGCGATAACAGCCCTCGTTAAGTTTGATTGGCATTAGCACAATCATTTTGGCAGTTAGATTTACTGTAATATATAATTGTCATTAAACCACACTTAATTGCAAATATGTGCTCATTGTAGCGCAATTACGATTTAATTTTCCGCGATATAAGCTTTTAATATCGTTTTATTTAATTAAATCCCATATTGGGTAAATTGCGTTTTGTTTACAATATATCACATTTGTCTAATTGTTTTTGATCAATAGACACATGATACGTGCAATTTGGTTTTTGAACTCTATAAAAGCTGTATTCTTAATGGTAATCGGAAACACTTTTTCTAATTTAATAAAAACTCGATGCTTATTGCGACCGTAAATGACCAGGAAAAAGACGCCAGTCGGTCTATCACTGAAATAGAACGGGAAAAAGGAATAAATATATCGCAATCGAAGCCAAAAATTCGAATAAAATCGAAAAGATACGGCTGGTATGGCAAATGGAGCGCATTGACATGTACAAAATTCACTGTTAAACGGATAACCTATTTTCTTAAGAGAGATTCATAAAGGATTATTTGTTTTGTTCGCATACTGCGGTTTATGTCGATGGTTGTGAATACGAATTCTCATTCGGGCATATTTTCTTTGTATATGGTGAATGATAACGCGTTGCCCCAGGGATGTTACATGAAGTATCTCTTCAGTCGTTTTGCAGCGGAAAACTTGCTCGTATTCCAGTACATATATGTCCTACGTATTTCGTATACATCTTACGTATCTCGTATATTATGTGCTTATCGCTTCACGAAATATTATCTTGGAGTAATTTTGACTGCCAACAAAAGAGCAAAATGATCAAATTTAATTTATGACCCGTCGTCTTCTCTATCTACGTTTATAGAAAATTTCTAAAAAATATAATGCTCGTTTTATAAATATAATAAAATATATTTGTCAGAATCATTCGTCAAGTTAATAGAATTTTAAATGGAGAACTATTTAGTTAAAGCGCACCTCACGTTTATTTCGTCAGATGGACTTTCCTTAAAATGGTTGATCTCCCTGCATGGGATTTCTTTTGCTCGCACAGAGATCCGACTGCTTGCGGATATTGCTTCTCTGTGCATCGCCTTTTAACCGGTTTACCTTGTTTCTCCGCGGAGGGGAAAAGCAAAGCCTGGGCTTGCTAGCATCGAAGAAGCTACCAATTTCCGCAGCGCCTATCCTCTTTCGAACGTTTTCACTTGGAGGATCTCCGCTAGAAGTGGCTTGCGAAGAATCTCTGAAACTGGGTGGGTTAAGTGAATTCGGGGTGTCCTAGTTCGGATTACCACCTTCCAATTTTGCCGTCTTCGGTGGCTAACGGGAGCGCGAATTCGCTTTAGATCGGGTCCGCGATCGCCTCGAGATTTGCGTGATTCGAAAGGCGGGAGTTTATCTAACTTTGCATTATCAGTCGAGCTTACGTGGTTTGTGATCTTGAAAAGAAGATCGCGCGCTCGAGGAAAATTCCATGAAGAGAGCTCCCTTTCTATCGATATACTCGATCGCTTTTGAATCGATGGTACTTATTCCTTCATGAATAATTGCTATCTTAAAATAATGAAAGTGTTCACGAAGTGCCTTGCGCATAAAGTGCTCTATAATAGAACGTCGCTTCGTAATATCCTTTTGTAATTTATAGCGTGGTATAGCGAAATTTATGATAAATGTTTTATCGTTCATATATGATCGTATATGATCGATAATATATTATATCGTATCACGCGCGTGACAAAAATCAAGTGACTATTGTAATTATTTGATACATGCATTCGTGATTCGCAAATGTAATTTGCATTTAACAAACGTGTAAAATAAATTATGTTTTGATAAATTATCAGGGAGAGTCCTCATATCAGGGATTAGTATCATGTAATATAGTAACAAACTTTAGACTTAGCTTTCGAGCTAACGTGAATCTACGCGACGTCTTGCGTTACATATTCACATCGTAGTTTCGAACAAGTTCTGATCCGTTCGCTCCAAAATTATGCGAAAATGGGGTACGATACTTCGCATACAATTTCGTACGTATAGCCACATGTTACTTATACATGATATCGAACTGTGACGTTAGCGACTATTCATCTTTCGAAACTATAAACTATTTATCTTTGAAGGGAACGACATTTTATGCATTTCGTTCGTTCCCAACCGTGCGTGCCAGTAAGATTTTCCGTAAAAGGCGGGGAATGACAGTTAAGCTGTTTTTCTGATGCAGACAGAGAACAGAGAAGTCAAATTGCAGGAAACTAGCTCGCGAGAGGAGGGGGAGGGGGAGGGGGATTCCTGTCGGTCGAATTAACCAGGAGGAGAATACGTTTCGCATGTTTCTTCTGCTCGAGAGGCGTGGCATTCGTCTGGAATACCTCGATTTGGAGAAGCCCAGACGAGTATAAACGTGATTTGAATATTTCAAGCGCCAATAAGAGGAGCCACGGAGTTTCCAGCGTATCTGTCGTCCTATGAATTATTTTTTCGGTATACCGTTGAGTACAACAGGAAGATTCCGATGAATATTTCATATGCGGAATATTTGTCAGTCTCTTGCATCGCGCGGACAGGCACGTCGCGATTTATATTTACTTTTCGCACGCTTCTCCGTTTCGCAAAAAAATTATCCATTAAAATGATCTCTTGGCGACATAGAACAATGGCTTACGCCGTCGTCTTTCCGGTTATGATTATTCCGGTAATAGAACTAGTTTGTAGAATGTGCAGAGACGGGAAATGCATAGATTTCACGTAGGGGCGGGAAGCCATTCGATATCCGCTTTGTAGTACGACAGAGCGAACGTAAGGGATGCATTGCCGTTCGGCAGCACCGAATCGATGCTGCCACCGCGACGAATACCAAATACGTTCGTTATGTCACACGAGCACGGCTGCTGGGCTGGGCTGGGCGCCCGTAAACTCCCGGGCAGAGACGTTCGGCGTTCGGCGTTCGGTCCTCCCGCGGAAACAAATGTATGATATTCCGGCGAAAAGCGGGCGCCTCGATCAACGAAACTGCTATGTCTCGGGACAGTCGTTCGCGGAAGGAGGATGGGGAACGGATAGGCGAGGATAGCGAGGATGGCGAGGATGGCGAGGATGGCGAGGACCGCTTCTCTCTGAAAGACCGGATTCCCTGAGTATTGGCACATACGTAATCTCCTTTCGGCCTCGTTTCCGGAAATCGCTGATCTTCGAGGAAGCATTCCCTTCTACATCCACCCAGACCCGGCGACCGGGATCCTCATGTGGAATAGTTTCGCGGCGCTTCGATGGGGATAGAGTTCCCGAAAATTTACTGCTCTCGTCGTACGTGCGGTAACTTAGGGCAAGGTCCGGGAAGAGACGCGTGAAGGTGGAAGCAGGAAACACGCTTCCTGCTGCGCACCGATTTAAAGTTGAAGAACCTCTTCGATTCGGAGACGATGACTCTTCTTAGGATTCCCGGTGACATCGTTTCTTTTTATTGTGCTCAACTGTAGGTATAAGTGTGCTTCGTGCTTTTATGTTCGCGGATGTATGTGTAATATGATATACCAATATTATACTGGCTTGCCATGAATTTGAGATAACAATATATTCGCGTCTGGAAGAGATTAATAACGTTTTCCAAAATTTTTTATAATTATTATCAAAATTTACCTATCCTCTTTGATTACGATACATTTTAAACGTAAATTTCTCAAATTTGTGAAACATAAAAGAGCAACATAATAAACAAGATCATATTTAACGTTCAAAGCTATGGAAAATGAAAATCTTCATCCATATGCATTTTTTTTGTTATGAATATTGTTATTGAAAATCTGATGAGTGATTATAATTGCCCAATACAAAATCGTGTCACCGTAACTACTCCTGCGCGTAAATCTAGCTATCTAGCTATATGCATTTATTATCGGCATTCACAGTTCAAGTGATATTGATTATCACTATTTCCCTTTTTGCTTCTCTTATGGATAGATATTATGCACTAATTAACTAATACCGGTAATTAATTACTAATTAATGTTAGATAGAATTAATTAATTCTTTTTTAACAAAAATGTAAATATGGTTAATGAATTAATAGAATTATTAAATTTATATAATAAGTATTATTAAATATTCATTTAAAGCACAAAGTTTACCTCCATTTGTTTGGAAAAATATGAAAATTAATTTATCATTATTACTTTTTTTCAATTTTTTATATCCTGGGAGAAATAAAATTGTGTGATATAAATAAATGAGGAAAAAGTGAGATTAAGCATCACATGTTTTTGCAACGATTTAATCTCATTTTCTCGATTTGTCGAAATCGCAAAAATTGTAACATGCAAAATTGACATAACTTATAAAAATAATATGAAAAAAAATGAACATTACACGAATGTATGATGAAACAGTAAGTTCCTTGAAGCTTTTTGAAAGCATAAAAAATGGGCTAACATATGGATTTACCGTGTAAAGCTTCCGAAAGCTTTCCGTCATCCGGCGTTACATCGATAACTTGCACCTGCGGACAGTTATAGAACGAATCTATCAGCGGCTATATCGCGCGATACGTGCGTGTCCGTACGTACTTTCGCGCTCGAAAATCGCCACCAAGGTGAGAGTGATTCCTGGATCGATAGAGGAGGAAATAGTGGGTGCTCCTCTAAAAGCCGATCGTACGGTGTCTAGACCCAGCAAAGCGGGGTTACTCGTGCAAGATTACGGTCGAATGACTATCGGTTTGTGATAAATTCTCACAAGTTTAAAGGATGCCGTAATGGATTCGGGTTATATATCTTCTCCCGGACGGTAGTTGCTCGCCGCCGGGCCGCGCCGCGCCGGTTTTCTGACTGGAAAGAGAGCGGGTC
>QKQZ01081630.1:0-35543 GCA_003595255.1 Solenopsis fugax | reverse complement strand
ATATAGGCATGCATTTGCGATGTTGAGATCAAAGGGAGAATTCAAGATTTGAGAAGTCAAATATTCCGATGCGCGAGGACCCTTCATATCGCGTTCGCGAATGTGAACGATGTGATATTGAAGGACCTAAAGTTCTGGTACATTAATACTTTATCGTGGAGCATAATCGAAAACCGAAAAGGAAAACAGAATTCAAAGATCCAAAAGCTTTTAGAATTGGAGAACGTGGAATGCTTAAATTATTACTTCCGGAGCATTTACATTTAAAAAATTCAAATCTTCGAAATTTTACATTTCGAAAATTTCGACGTTTTAAGGGATCTGAATTGTTGAATGTCTCTGAGAATGACATTAAAAATATAATTTTCCAATAATTTTGTAATTAAGTTATTTACGATTGTATATAAATTAATTAGTAATTAACTCTTTCGCGATTTAAATTGTTTTAATTAGTAATTAATTTCGTAGCATTTTACAGAGTCAAAATGTTTAATACGCACATGCAAAAACGTCGAAATATAAAACCAGACAGTATTATTAAATTGATCTCACATCGCTGTAATTTATTCATATTTTTTGGATAGTTTTGGCTAATTTCTTTCTGATCTCGTTATCGTGTCAATTACCTTCGCTTTTCACGTCTGACTCTTCGCCGATACGTTTAACTCGTCGTTCAATAAGTTCAACTACGGTCTACGGTAGTATCATGCGAAACGCAACATTATGACTGAAGCGTTCGAACTGTATTCACAAGGGGAATATTCCCCTTATGAATCATACTCGTCTACGCCGACCATTCGCCGCGGGAGAGACGGTACCTACTCCTCTATAACGTCATATTTGCGCGCGCACGACTCGGGATCCTAGTTTAGTTTGTCTAGAGGGTTAATTATGTCGGTGCCAATTACGAGCTTGCATTTCGAGCTCCGACACCAGCGGAGACGAAAAATCGATAGCCATGGAATTTGATGCTCCTCGTATCCTATAATTCGACGTGTGTACGAAGCTCTATTTTTAGCTTTTGCGTTTATTTTTTGACTATCCAAAATGCAAGTTAATATACTGATAAATATATGAAAATTTTTTTAAAAGAATAGCGTAAACTGAGAAAATAAAGCTTTCTTTGATGAATGGAAAATCTATTTTTAAAAATTAACATTTAAGTAAATCTCTATTTAATTTTTAAGTTCATGTTTTCGCATCAATATTGGAGTGATCTTATCAACGATGAATCTAACAAAATTTATCAAAGACTACGTTCGTGAAAGTTAAATACGTTTCATATACGTCCGGTACGAAATTCAATCACGATTTAAATCGATAGCAGCCGGAACGGAGAGAAACCGCGGTTATTTGTTGCTTGGAAAGGAAGGACAGGTGGAAAAACGGCGAAATTGTTCTCGCTCCATTTGGAAATCTCCCTCGAAAGTTAAATCCGGAAGGTTCTCTCGAGCGTGTCGTTATTCGACGGCGAAAAAGGCGGCGTGGCGCGACACGACTTTTTTAACTCTTTGCTTCGAGCCTTGTTTTGTATATTCATGAAATCGTTGTGAGCAGTTCGCTCAAAGGGATTAGGATTAGTCGCGTGGGTATGTTGGGAATTACATTTTCGTCGGCATCGCGAGCGCCGTAAGTGAGGTACACATATAGACGTTCGAGGAGCATCTCTACTTTACGTAACCGTCCCGGGGCACTTTAAATAATGATTTTACGCGACAAAATGTAACAGTAATTTTCTGATCGGTTTACTGACTAATAGAAGAGAAAGGATACTCGATGAACTTATAAATTGCGTTTACGTAATCCTGAAAAGCGAAACGAATTGGCGTTATCTTATTTTTTGTATATACGTAAGTGTACGATAATTATATACGATTTAATATATTAATAATGTTGCAAGGTAATAATAGTGGATTTAATATATTATTAATAATACAGTAAGATAATAGCAGTAATGTAGAAAAAATATGTGAATTGAAAAAAACTTAATTATTAACATATAAATGTGTACAGTAATAAAATTCTTTGTAGATAGATACGATTATGCAAATTAGTTCCATTTATCATTGTTGCGGTTTAAACGGATTTTTGTTTATACTCCGATTATTTGAATATTTTAAGAAAAAATTTAAAAATAAATATTTTTGTTATAATTTTCAATTCCTTTTAATACTTGCTCAAATTAAAAAAATTAATCTTGGTTAATCCTATTAAAATAAACTTTATTTAAAATTGGATGAAAAATAAAAATATTATCTACGCGTAACACCCAGAAATTGGTCGGTGCATCATATTGCTTTCATTCAATCGTTTATAATTGGTACACACTATTCGTTTCCTATGTGACCTAGATAAAATTTTGGATACGATACTTGCGTTCTGTATATGACGCAACAAGAAATAATAACTTGTCTATTTATAAACCTTTATATGTTCTAAATTCTTTTCATACGTTTCTTTCATATAATACGTATTTTTTATTTTACGAACAAACAGAAGATTATTGTATGTCATTGTCGAATAAAGAAATTGAAATTATTTTTCGAATTCGTTATGTTATTGAAATGACGAGAATTGAAAATCGGATCTCGATAGAGTCTGCAAACGCGGAAGCGCGCATTTTCTCGTACAGTGTGGGAGTAATGTATATTGACGGCGGTCATCTTATATACACGCAAATCGCTGCGGCTGCTCATATCAAGAGAGAATGCAATTTCTTGGCATCGATACGACGAAATATAACTGGCGACATACTGCAAACAATAAACCTTGAGTGGTACCGTGCGTTATTTTCGCCCTCAAATTTCTTGGTGCACACGCGAAGAATTTCGTCGCGCGAATCCGGTTATTAATCGTCTTTGAGATATCGTAACGTTATACGTTGCGCATAATCCGTGCGACCCGTTTTCCCCCTGGATTTACGACGAGTTTTCAACGCGCCGGAAGAAGAGTCGGGCAGCTCACTTGCTCGCTGACGTCTCGTACCAACGCGAAACTTTCAGAGAAGTGCAGGAACTATTTGCACATCGTATCGTGCGAGCACAACATATGCGAGTGACGGCGAAAACTCGATTATGCTTCCCCGAGAGATCCGCCTTTTAATGACCGCGATATTTCATAGTTAAGGGAAGTTAATTAATAATGTGCGAGACCGAAGTGAGCGCCAAGAATGTTGAAACAGATACCTTGGAAATGTCGCGTACTGATATATCAAAGACGATCTAAGACGCATATTTTTTAATGAACAGAATGAAAGTTTTAGATTGAAATACCGTGTATATTAATTATATTTTTGGTGCAAAAAATTGCAGCAAAATGATTAATAAATACAGTAATTTGAGCTAAATACAAATTCCGCTTTTCTGTACCTATTATAGTGTCGATGAAAAATTAAATTGTCAATTTTATACTTGAGAATTTTTATTCTATTTAATATAAAAAAATGAAGTAGTAATATTTCATGGTTAGGACAGGCTGATTAATGATGCGATATTAAGAAGCTCGTGAGTGCCAAGAATGTTGTAACAGATACTTGGAAAATTTTGCACATCGATCCATGCTAAAGTGAGACATTTAGAAATTCAAATTTAACATGAAATTTTACTAATTTATTTAAATAATAACCCTAGGTGTTTGTGCATGAGTTGTTAATAGAGAATTGTATCAGAGAGGACGATCAACAGAAAATTGATTATTCACAATTCTTATATTTTCATGTATTCATACTAAACTATAGAATGTAGATTTTAGTACTAAATTAATTTTTAATTTTACTTTCATTTTTATTATCTACATTATTCTTAGATAGTTATTATATTACTGCAATTATATTATTGCAATTACAGTTAACTGATGCATTATCGATTTATACTTTGTATAAATATTTTTGCGATGTACTCGCGTATGCAAGTTTGAACTCAAAAACGT
The DNA here is from genome assembly GCA_003595255.1 of Solenopsis fugax. NCBI lineage: Eukaryota > Metazoa > Arthropoda > Insecta > Hymenoptera > Formicidae > Solenopsis > Solenopsis fugax. Next base: position 31,616 of record QKQZ01081630.1, on the reverse strand, counting down.
TTCGTGGCACGTCGGATAAACGTTCTTAGACTTACCGCGCTTTCTAATTGTGGCTTCGTTAATTAGCACTTCCATCGCGATCGCGCAATTATTAACAGTTTGGTACTCTGGTAATGAACACTACTTACAGCGTTCGCATGTAACCGAGTGCTCATCTCGCTCATTCCACTTGCGGCTCTATTATAAAAATTAAGGAAACGTTACCTTACCGCGTGGATTCCTTTATCTTCAGCGGCAGCACGAAACAAGATTCTCGATAGTGCAATAACGAAGTGTTACACATTAAGCGCGCAGCAAATTAAAAATAGCTAATAATCGGCTTTACTCGTATCAGGAAACGGAATAGAGCACGTTAACGGTGGATAATTCAAGCGATAGGCGCTGAGAAATTCACGGGTGCCTTAGCATTTGTGTTAGTTCTTTAATAAAATATGTGAATGCCTTGTCTCACTTTTTACCTGGTGCTCTTTGCTATTCTGAATAGTCTCCGTAAATCCTGCGGCTAAAAGGCCCACGGCGAATGCATTTTGGCTATGTCGCGCAACCACACACTACATCGTACTCCATGTGTTATATTTTTAAAATAATGTCTTAAAATATATAGAAACTATATGTCTGTATTAATTATTTAAAAGTTAATTGCAAGTTTAATTGAACATTTTGATATTTATTTCTTATTTTAGAAAGTTGCTTTAAAAAAATCATACAATCAATTCTTTTGAAAACTATCTAGGAAATATGAAAGAAATTATTTTTATGTTATGTTTTATTATTTCATTTAGATATAAAAAGTAGATTTGTATTGAAATCTATTTTTCACTTCTTATAGCAGCAACACATATCTTGATATACAAGCAATCATATAGAGATATTTGTGTGTTTTATTTTTAAGTAAAATCCATTGATATCAAATTTATATAAAGCTAGTCAAATTTTTTGTTTAATCATATCGGTTATAGTATTTTGATATGATAGAAGTTTTAATAACGTAATATTTTTCCTGTTTCAGGGGTATGAGGGGTCGCTGTTAAAAGTCACGAGTAAAAATGGGAAAACAGCGTCGGTAAGTTGCCATCGCTTAATTGATGATATATTAGCCCGATGTTTTTCCGACATCGCGTTTTTTAACATTCGTTCCGAAAAAGCGCATCGAGCTTTTAACACAAATAAATTCGTCCTAGATTCGCACACGACGTAGTTCGATACTGTCGATATATGTCGTTTCTTCATGCACTTGAGAAGACGAAGAGATAAAATTGGATCCCAGCTTTTCTCGAGCACATTTCTAGAAAACGTACATTTCGCGAAAACTCCGAATCAATTACGCGGAGTAGTGAAAATAGCGAAAATTCTCTCTCTCTCTCTCTCTCTCTCTCTCTCTCTCTCTTCCTCTCTCACTTTTTTTCTCTAACATGACTATTCTCAAGGGAAAAAAACGAATGGAAAAAGTTGGTCAGCCAAACCGCAAGTTTCGATCGAATTTTCAGGCCATGGGGAATTTACGTGATTTCATGCATTCTTCTTTGTACACTCTTGTCGATTCTTTATCGACTCATTTTTATTAACAAGTATAACATAATGTCACTTATTACATATTTCGCATAAATTTTTTACAACTGAAATAACTTTGTACAAATTATAAAAATATATAAATTTTTCTAATTTAAATATCTCTTTTTGAAAGTAAAATTAGCAGAATTTTAAAAATAAATTGTAAGTTTATTTTCTGTATATTTTGCAAATTATTTTAATTTCTTTCTGTATATAAAATAATGAAATATGTTTTGACGTCTTATTACTCCATATTACATGAGCTTTGAACTCGCGTGAATTAAAATTGCAGTTTCAAAATGAAAAATTAAAAACGGCAGCTGCTTATGCTAAAAGCCTTTTTTTTATTTATTCAAAGCGCACTCGTTGATTACGTGAGTCACGAAGCCTTAAAAATATCTAATCAGCCGACAGAGAGAAATACATCAAATTTCATCATGCGGCAATGCCATCGCGCGCTACTCAGCCCAGTATAATCCCCCGAGATAACATTAATTTATGCGGCGACGCTGAAACAGCACACGCGAGAGCATACTGACGCTGTAAAGTACGTAATCCATAAAGCATTTTAACATTTTTTATTCTGGTATCTATTTTTTAAAATTCCGCTGCTTTTACCTACATCTAGCGCGCGATAGATGTCACGGCTTTCTAAAATAAAACTGCAACGATTGTATTGACCACTAAAGAATCTCATTTCACCCGAAGAATGCCGAGTAGTGAAATGTTTAAAAAAATTACGACAGATCTGGGTATAGCATATCTTTTCGCTCTGGCCTGATATTCTTTGCAGTTAGGAATAATAAGAGTTATAGAGTCTTGGGATGCGACGATAAGCTTAAATTTATTTTTGACTCGTAATTTACTCACACTTAGAATTTGTGAATTGCTAGATAAGATGGATTTTGAAATTTGCGAGTTTTCCGAGTTATAGTTCTTGAAGCTATCAATCTTGGAGATTATAGATCTTTCGTGTAAAACTTCGAATTTACTTATCTGTGAATTTATGAAATCTATCAATTTGATTTTATGCTTTTATCTTTGAACACATCTCAATTCTTTGGGTTCTATATATTCTCGAATATATCAATCAATTTCCTGTTGTGTGAATTCTCGTACTTGTCGAATCTAAACTTCAACTCTTAATGTGAGTTCTTAAATTTATAGAAACTTCAAAATATTAAAATTTTATTATTTCTTTATCATTAATGAATTTTCAGCTTTGTCTTACGACATTTGCAATGTGTCTAAATAGCGAATCCTTTGTCCGTCTTGATAAATTTCGTCTACATTTGATACTGATCATCAGGATAATTCGTAAATATATATCACACGGAATAAAGTTAATAACATGTTTTCGTTTCTGCATGCGGCTTGACCTCGTTGTAACCAGCGCGGAACGCAAGCGGCTCGGCGCGGCGGCTCGTAATGGCCACGGTGATGTAATTGGATATAATACGAGCAGAATGCGAATAAAACGGGCGAGAGAGGCACAGCCGGAGAGGCACGATTTCCGTGTGAACGGTGCTTAAACCTCCTTGGCCACTGGCACGGTTGGGTACGACTGACTGTGCGAATCGATAGCGGGTCGGGCCAACCTTTCTGCCATTTGTTTCCTTCGGTCATCGTTGCGCTGGGAACGAAAAGTAGTGGCCGAAGAGTAGTTTTTCAAAAAATGGCGACGCACTGAAAAGATTTTCAAATGTTGTTAGAAGCTTTTGTTGTCTCGCATTCTTCCGTTATCTAGTGCGATGTGCCATTGCGGAGTCCGTACAAAGACCCTTTGTAGCTCGGTGATGATGATTTATTTCCGTGTTGGAGTTGCCGTTGGAAATCTCCTACAAGCGAGAATTTATCTCCTCTTGATCCAATTGAGATTGCAGTTCTTTCGGTTTCTTTCACGGATTAAACTCGATTCGATTTCAGTTTAGTAAGATTAAATCGATCGTATAATAATAACGGGTTACATTTCCCCGATAAAAACTTCTCTTGCACCTGCTATTGATTAACTTGAAAAAATTTCAGTTGTAAAACATAGTTAATTACTCTCAGAGATCGGACTTCATTTGATTTCTAATAACCAAGTAAATAATATTGCAACGTTTATTCGTTTTCAAATAAACGTTTTATCTCTCTCGTTTATTATATTACCTCGTTATCTATTAATCAGATAAATGCGATAGTATAATAACTTTCGAGAGATAAAATTATTAAATATTATTTCTTAACGACTTTCTACGATGATTTTATAATATAACTTTTATTTTTATTATTGAAAATCATTGAAAATTTTGTCATACGAGTTATCAAGAATATTTCAATTATTCCGCCATATTGTTTTAACTTCGTTACATTTGAATCTGTTTATTTATTGCTTTTTTTTTGTACAAATATTTTTTCGATATAAAGGTGAGCAGAAGCGTCTTTATTAAATTTCGGAGCATCCAAACTCGGTAATCTTTTGAGTAACGAGAGTCGTTTAAAAAAAATCCGCGACGTAGGCATTATCATAATTCCCAGGCCCTTCGATTATACATGACCGCGTTGCACCCTGTGCGAAGTGGCGCCTTTACTTGCCTGTATCTGGGGTTACATGCATAATTGCATGCGCATTTACATGATGGCCATGGTGCATATGGGCGCGGGTTGTCGCCGCGCGCGGCGGCACAAAGAACATCGATGCCCGGAAGAAAAGCCGATATGTGAACGTCGCGTCGCCCGCCGTCGCGCCGCGCCGTGCCGGTACGTGTATGCATCAAGAGCGCGGTGTGCGACAACAGCAACAAAAAAATAAAAAGGAAGAAGAAAAACACACGAGAAAGAAGGAAATCGATCGTCTCCGTGGCCGCTGCACGCATGACCATTAACCTACATCGCATCACGATGCACGTATCGATAAAAAACCGCTCGAAGGCAAAACGACGATATTACGTTTGGCTGTTCCGTGTCCCGATAAGAATTATTCCGCGAATTCGCGCGATGCACGCTAGAAAGCACGCGGGCCCAGCGTCACTATATCTGATATTCGAATCACGAGATCGAAATGGATTGGTACCCACGGAATAAAAATGGGCACAGATCGGTAGTGCACGCGCCGTGTTCAGTTGTGAGAATTGAATGCCTGTTAGATGGGTGAAAGCGCGGCACGTCCGCTTTTTTCAGTTTGTATTTTTAATCGCGATTAGTTCAAGATCTATGGCTGCGAATTTATGGCTGGACCTGAATTTTTTATGAAACTATTTTATGGAGCTTCTACAAATATTAATGAAGATATAATTAGTGAACCATGTCGTTCGAGAAATCCTTTACAATATTTAAGAAATACCGGTAAAATGTTGGTAAAAATTTATTTTTATTGCTTAGCATAAATGATACCAATATAATATTAAAAACATTATTAAGAATTATTAATTATTTCTAGGATATTGAGCTTAGAAATAAGATTGTTAAAAAGTTTTTTACAAATTACGGAGAGCTACATATTATTTGCATTCTAACTTTTTCTCTTTCAATGTGTCTCTGTGTTTCGAGATTGCACGCACTCGATTGAGTGGGATCCAATTTTATTCTTTCGGATGCATGAATATTCGAGGGACCTGGTGCACAAGTAAACGGCAGCGCGAGTAACGAATTCTCGCGTTTAACGATTGGGTATTTCTATCTTTCGCATCGATAGAATCAACACCTTCGATTGCAGCTGGTGCAATCACGCGATGCATTATGAAGCGCAGTAGGTTCGCCTTGACGGGCGATCGTTAACGCGGATTGATCGGCGCGTTTTCGCGTCGCGACGCCGCATCGTCCTCGTTGCTCCGCTAATTCCGTATAAACCGATGGAATCGATGGCGTCTACCGAATAAATTAGCGGGTGCGCGCGCGCAGATAAAAGGACGAGTGTATATTGAGAAATGCAACGCGCGATGCAAGCACGAGAGGGAGAGGAAGCGCGACAATGATTCCGACAAATAATTTTCATCAGCAAGATATTTCTTATAATAACTGCAATGCTATATCAACGATAGAAAAAAAATAAAAATTTTCTTGTAAATTATGTTTCAGGAGTGTAAATAGAGATAACACAAACTTTTTTATATAATTTTAAGTGAATTCCAATAGAATCTTATTTCAATAAACTTGTACAATGTTATATCGCAAGTTATTTAATATAATCAACAATTTAAAAAGTTAAATGATGATATTTATCGATATCTTTTCATAAAGACTTTCACTTTGCAACTGAAGAAGAAATCTGTCTTTAATGTTTTATGTGATGATCGCGGATTACTTTGCATAGCGACTGTTTATCTCACTGTGGCACTTATTATGAACGATGCGACAAGCGTTCCCAAATGAGAACAATGATACGAATAGCAGAAGCGCGTTGGCGATTCTAAGCTCGTTCGTCGGCAAACTAATGATGGCGATGAGGCGCTCGCGTAATGAACGCCCGCCAGGGGAAAGAGAAAGATGCTAATCGTGGATGCGACGAATGAAATGCTTCTTGTTGTATTCTTCTTTCTCATTTCAGCCGGTGGGATTCGTGACTTTTCACACGAGGGCAGGCGCGGAGGCGGCGAAGCAAGATCTGCAGGTAATAGCCCTTTTCTCGCAGGCGTCGTGAGGCAAGGAAAAGTCGGGGCGAAGGTGGTAGACTCTCGCAAGGGTTTCAGGGTTGACGCGCGGTTGATATAATATACATACACAGTGACACTCACTCGTACAGATATGCCCGGCAGTATTTTTTTTTGTTTTTCTTTACGACTCTTCACCCTGCCTTAAATTCTCCAGCTGGCACGGGTTAATGCTACCTCTAGCTCTTACCTCCATTAGTTACTACATCCACGAGACCTCTCTATCTGACTACTCATTTCTCTCTACCGTAGCTTTTTCTCTCTATCTTTCTCTCTTTTTCTCATTGGGACCAAACGTAGTACTACCTTTTGTTTACCTGTATACGTACCAAGACGTATTGTAATAACGCTGCACCGTGTGGCATTATCGATATATCTATATATGGTGTTGTTTGCCTTCCGACAAGTATCATCCCGTTGCATATACATATATTTAAATACAAAAATTCGCCGACGCTGAGAAAGAAATTATCTGCAAATTGTAGTGGAGCATGATAAAAAAGAAGTAGATACTCAGTCTTTTTATTGATAAATTATTTTCTCTGAAATTAAAAAAGGAGATATTTTAAATTTAAACTCTAGGAAGAATGTTTTGTTGTAACAATAAAGAATTTGATTAAAATACCGAACAAAACTATTAATTATTTTTTTATTTACATGTATTTCGCAGAAGTAACTAAATTTTTTGTTATATAAAATAAAATATTTGGTTACTGTTAAAAAATGCTCAATTAAACAGCTTTTGCTGAAGGAACTAAATTTTTTTTCTTAGTGTAGAATACTATATTTGTTATATCTTAAATTTTAAATTTGAATCTGAATTTTCAAATCTTTATGCACCCCTTGCGTTTTTCTAGAATTTTAAAAATTAAAAATTTTTGAAACTTTTATAGACGACATTGAATTTAACTGTATCAAACTGAAAAACAGTCTTAATATTTTTGCACACGACATCTGTGAATATACATGTATTGATCATCTAAAGTATATATGAATATATTTATATGTAACGCGTATATATGTATCTGTAAATACATATATCTGCGGGGTGATCAACGTTGATTTAAAAAAAATGTTCGTATCTCGTCACGCGATATACTTTGGCATATATCTATATATAATTCAGGCACGGAATAGCTTTACAGCTTTCGTTGCACGACGGCAATCAGATCAAGTTTTCTGGCTAAGTTGGTCACCCCGTATAGCTCTACCATACCGTTGCAACTGACCTCACGCAATCTGCAATGTTATATAATCCAAGTACGGCAACGGTATACTACTACGTACGTATGTACGTACCGCGTAGAGAAACATCCTTTTGTCGGATGGACACGTTCACTGGAAACACCCTAGAACGGACTAACGAGCCCACCTTATGAATACACGTACAAGGAGAGAAACACACACATACATACATGAATACATGTCTACACGTCCTTGTGCTAATTTCCCTTCTACCTGGCGTAATCCTATGTTATTATTATACCTACATCACTTTCGTCGCTAGCCACCTGTGATTCGATCGGCCCTTTCGGTTTGATTTCGCACGCGCAAAATGTCCGCCATACTGAGTCTGAACGCTGCATTCGGCTTTCGAGTTCTTCCGATATTCTTTTACTCTTTAAAAATCAGTAAAGTAATTTTATATAGGGAAAAATCCATTGCGCAATTCTTGGATTCTTTTAAAAAGCAAAATGTCTCTATCAAGGTTTCTTATAATTTATGATCGAAGATATAATTGATAGAATGAAGACATCTATTATAAAACCAATAATTTCTATAACTTGAGATACAGTCTGTGTAAATGAGTTACGTTGAATACTCAGATAAATATATTTTATTACTGATATATATCTTCATTATGTTACGTTATATTTTTAGAAGATACCAATATATTTTCATATATTTATATGCAAAGATTTTTAATAAATAAAGTTTCATACTGTTTTATTATAATTATATTGAGACCATAATATTTAAATGCTTCTGGTTGTATTATTCTGTTTGTATAGTTTGACAATATAAGTTGTATTGTCAGTTTTATAAATAAACAGAAGCGAATTATTTTGACTAAATGTCCAGATGACAACGATTTATGGAATATTTATGGATTAACGTTCGTATTTTCGTAAACATCAATCTGGCTCACTTTCATGTTAAATTTACAATGCAAAATGAGCGATGCTAGTGAAATATATTAAAGGAAAATAAATCACTGCAGAGAGAAAATGTGATCGACGTCATTGGATATCATTATCTGTCAATATTTCTGTGGATATTATTATTGTATTTAATAAGGATTGAACCGTAGGAATTTGCATGAAAAATATTACATTTGTAAAAAGAATTTTTTGCATATAAATTTTATATAAATTGTTATATAAACTTTTAGTGCATAAAATGGCAAATGTTTTTACACGGCGCCGTAAATAAGTTAATTTTTGTTTAAAGTTAGATATACATGCAAAACTTCTTTGTATCTTTAAAAGATAATTTACAACTCTTTGCCTTTCAACCAAAAGATCACTTTTAAGAAATTGTTGTGAAAAGAAACACAATATACCTAGAAAAACACGTAGACTCTACTAAAAGCGCAATTTTATTTCTGCGGAAGATTAACTCGACATGAGCTAGTGACGAAAGAAGGGCTCTCCACTGTCGCTCTCTTCTCTTATTTTTTTCTTTCTCTCATCTTTGCCTTACTACACTTACCACCACCCATCCACGTGTGCTCCCAATTTACTAATTTAGGGAATCTATTTGCAGCAGGGGGTTAGATTCGATCCTGATATGCCACAAACCATACGTTTGGAATTTGCAAAAAGTAACACAAAGGTTAGCAAACCCAAGCAACCAGCCGCTGCAGCAGCCACCTCGCACCCCGCTCTGATGCACCCTTTAACGGGACGTAAGTATGCACCGCCACTCGTTCACTTGCTGAATACGTCTCACTTACTATTTCTCACCCACTGCACCGACTACAAAGTGTCCCACTTCCTGTTGTCACTCGGCTATTTTTTTTCAAAAGGATTTTTTTACATACGTACCCTCCCCCGCCCCTCCACCAGCAACCGCGATGGGATCTGAAATCTCATCATTGAGAATCGTACGACAATCGATCGAAGTACGAAGGGGTTTCTCGCGGTAAACCTTCGTGATTAATATCGTTTTGCAACGCAAGGTGTGTACATCGAGCATATACAGGTAACATATACACGGTATGTGGTTACAATGGCGCTTACGTTGCGCAAATTATCGTGCTTATTACGGCGCAAGATCGACGATAATAATAACATCTGTGTCGAGTATAGATAATCTCCGATTTCCGCGGCGACTACATACTGCGAATCCGCAATCCGTCTAAAGTCAACGGGCTGTTATTTTCTCAGTCAACATTAGACTGTTCTTTGTTCTCGTGATGTGTTGGTCTAACTCAAATTTGTTTATTTATCTACCTGTCTATTTTCATTTGTACTTTAAGTTTTATAATTTTTAGATTTTTACATTCTAGATTTTAAAAAAGTTTAAATTTATACATATACATTCTAAAAATTATTTTGTTTTATTATTTTATTATTTATTATATATTTATAAAATATATTTTATAAAATATATTTTTTGTTAAAAATCTTGGCCAGAATAAAATTGATTTATTTTTATAATTATTTAATTTAATTCGAGTAAAATAAACAATTTTTCTAGATATTAGGTGCCTTTATCAATTCGTACAAAATTAATGTTCTGATAATAATGAGGTTTTAATATTTAAAAAATATGTTTGTACCTACGTACTTTTATCATTGTTGGATGGTTATGTCTAATGTGGGCATGCTTTCTTTTGAGGTATACCTTAGATATAAATTTTAATCACACTTATTCGTGTGCGCGTTATCGATACCTTAAGAGCTATAACATTAAAAATATTTGTAAGGATTGTTATTCATCCGTCCATGTACATTGCGCGGTGCAGATGTGGGTGGAGAATGACAAGAAAATTTATAATGACAACGAATGATCCGATAAATATTATCCGATAAATATGAATTGGAATTATATAAATCTTTTATACTCTTTGCATTTTTGAGATATTTGAACGTAAAAAATATCTCAAATAATATTATATTAGATAAAACTTATTCGGTAAACATAATAATTATTTACAAGCTCAAAATCAATGGTCGAAGGATTGAAAATTGTGAGACAAATTATAAACTTATAAACATAATAAATTTATCACTACATAACATAATTGTTTCGCGTCAATTGTATATTTACTCGGGATATATAAAAGTGAACAGAGGAAGCGTGACCATGAATGGTCAAGCTAGATAGTATACATATATATGGACATATATATTTCGCGGATCGATCACGGGTAATGGAACGAGAGGAGCAGAATAAAGTTGAATAAATCTCGAAGGTCTGCACGTTTACGGGCTACGTGCGCGTTTTGCGCACGCAATAAATATGTATTTGTGTCACATTGCGGAAACAGACTTGCCGGACGGACGTAAAGCGCATCAGTTTCCGAAGAAACAGCGACTGTGATAAATTTTGTTGTCTCGGGCGCTGTCTGATTTTTGTATAGAATATAAGATCGTCTTTATTTCCATAATATCCGAACGCATCATCCGCCAAGCGGTGATTTATTACCTGTGTCAGTGACGAATGAACTCGAGCTACAGTTATAATGGTCTTCGTGATATAATAAGGTCGAGGGATTTCAGCATATTAGTAGATTGTTTTAAGTCTAAAATGAGACAGTTATACTAAAAAATATTTCAAGTTCTTATTATGTCACTAATTTATCAATCATGTTGCATTGGAGAAACAATTTATAGTTTTGCTTAATTCTTTTTAAAAATGCAATTTTTACATTGATTATGAAATCTTTGAAGATTTAATAAAAGATTACAGAAAAAATTTGTATTGTAAGATAATTTGTATAATAATGCCATATAATCTTCCGAGTAATTTTCTAATTTGAAAATTTTGGCAAACGTTTTGTGGTATATATAGAATGGCGAATTGATTATTTAATTATCTGAAAATTAGTAGTACCATCCTTTTCGACTGGAACCAATCATTAATGGCATTCGCGACTTAATATCGCGCAAATAGACCGTATCCAACGTCGGGAAATTTCGCGGAATAATTTCGTTTTAGGTGGTAGCAATTTCGTACGATGACCCAATTTCTCCACACCACACGCCAAGTCATGTCAATAAGACATAATCGAACTGCCAAATGTAGCTTCGACGGGATTACGTTCATAGATACTGAAGAAAAATCGAAGAAATGAAATTATAGAAATAATTAATGAAAGTTTGTCACATTTAATCATTTTTAGTCGAGCACATATTCAATTTGTTTTTTCGTAAAATCACTTATAGATAAATAATCTTTAATAGGCAATTTTAATTACAACTAAATTACAGATTAAAAAATGTTAATTTGTGAACGTATCAGATAATTAAAGTAATTTAAAATAATTATCTGATACGTTATGTCTAGAATTATATAGATTTTACTATTATGGAATAATGAATAAGAAATAAAGGTTTCTTCGACGAATACAGATAGGATTTTTCTTTAATAAAGATTTAATGAGAAATATAATTGCGAAGACAGTTAACGTACATTAAAAATGAGAAAGTATTGATCTTTACTGTGTAAAGACATCGCATGCACATTTCTAAGAAAGATAAAAGTTATATACAGATGCTTTCTAGACTGATTTCGGAATTCGTTGTTGCCAACACTTTCTAAACTCTCGAAATTATATTCGTCGAAATTTCCCTCTTCTATGTTTCGGAAAGTACAAGACCTCGGCTTTGAGTTTATCCGAAGTAATTCGTTGCCTCCAAATCGAATTTAAATGTAAACGGTATCTTGAGGTAAATTTACATAGTGACATACCAGTGAAGTAATCTTCACCGCGAAAAATGGCTCTCGCTTTTGAAAACAAGTAAGAAGTACTTGTAAAAATATAATACTGGCGTACATCAGATTTTGCGAATAATTATATAAAAGATTCTTGGATTCTCCTTTTTATGAAACAGAGAAAATATTGCAATGAAATCATTTTATATTGCTATTTTCATAACTGTTTTATTTCTGAGAGTATATAGAAATATGTTTATATGATCAACGGTAACTTGGCACAGATTTCGTAACGGCTTCAGTTACCATTCACTTTGCGCGGTATGTTCGTATCGATAAAATCTGATTCATACGGGAAGTTTCTGCACTTTGATCATGCAAAAGCGGCAAGAAAGAAAAATACGAACGTATGCCAGCTTTTTGCGACGATTCTCAACTCTATTTGCATGAGCATCATCTAACTAATCAAAGATGGTTTTGTAACGATTAACATTTAAAACATTTTACTTATAGAATTATAAAATTTTGCGTGTATATGCATAATATATGTATGCATTATATAGTTTTTTTAATCTTAAAGAGAAAAATTATTTATGTAAATTAGAAAATATAATAAAAATGACAAGTATATAATTTTTCATTAATTACGAATAAGTTTTATTTTGACAAAATTGAAATTTAAATCTTTCAAACAAGGATATACAATGTTGATAATAAACATTAAATCACTTTTGATACTTTTATTGAGGAAAAGTCGATTTCAAAGAGATCGAAGAATCTGTTGTTTAAATATAATGCGATATAAGTATAGAAAATCGTGTTTTAGGAAAGATTTTTTAAGGACACATCGCTGATGTTTACACAAATATTTGATTGAGAGACACTGGCTTCTTGTATATCAAAAGTTACGCGCGCGAGCTCAATAAAATTTATGATCGCCACCTAAACTGTTTATTGTGAATTATGGAAGAGAATAGTCGTAAGAAATAATCAGGTTAAATTGAATCTACACGACTATCGGTGGTCGTTTTGTTGTATATGTTAGTCGCACAAACGGCTTTCGTATTTTTCTATGTAGGGTGTAATTAACGGACAAATTACAAAGCATCCTAAATATACTGATATATTTTTTAACGAAGATTATTAGATGCAGTTGTCATGAAGATTATTAGATGCAAAATCATGTTTCTTTTTCTTATCTTATCTCTTTTTATCTCTCTCAGAGAAATTATTATTATTTTTCACAATTGTGAAATTTTAGTATCATTTGTAAATTTACTGTTCTTCCCAGAGATTAAGATCATACAGTGGTAAAATATGACAGCAACGAAATTAACGCAATAAATTGTCGTATTAAGATTCAAAGAATCGCGCGGTGAGAAGATGCGCACGTTGATTGTACGCTCCGAAATTCATGGTCCATTTAACCGAGTTTTCCACGTTTGACCGTGCGTGCTCAGACGTATTATGCATTATCTACGCGTGGAGGAATGCAGCCTGTATTTTCCCGCTAGAAAATGGTATGCTCGGTTGGCTTTTCGCACGCTGCCGGAGCTCCCGCGCGATGTCGGTGTAGAGCCGTACCGCAATAGCGTTAGCGTTAACATAAATCCGCATATGTGCGTTATGTGGAGTTCGAGACACGACGCCAAGAAGGTGTTGCAGGTATAGGTTCGTGCGAAAGGCCACGTGTGTTCGCGTAGTTGCGAGCAGTTGCGAGGGTTGCGTGTGTCACAAATGACGGTCTAGAATCGATATAAAAACTGCACGTCCTTTCAGAAAGGTCTGCTTTCTCGTAAGAAATATTTTTTTTCATTGCATATATATCTCATTTTTTATTCGCGTATGAATGTGGCACGTGCTCGAGAATAATTGTTGACGTCTGTAAGTTCTACGTTTTGCGTGGTCGACGACAATAAACAATGTAGCAATTGCATTTACTTGTGCCGGGAGAATTCTCATAATTATATATTTATTATATACATTATTTCTCTTTTAATGCTGGGTATAAATTTCTGAGAATCTCTCTCGCTCTTGTGCTACCTAGAAAATGAGTCCAGTTGATTCATATCGAATAATTTACTGAAGTTATTATATTTTTTTTTCGAAATACATTGGTTTGTACTTATGTTGTTAGCGTATGGAGTTAATAACAAATATTGAAATAACTTATTTATTTATAAACCGACGTAAAATCTTATTTGCGTTTTCATTTTATTGTGCATTGAGCTTGTTAATTTCTTATTGTATAAACATATTAATCTTGATATATTAATTTAAATAACGCAATGAAATATAGAGAAAAACAGATCACACGAAATAACGTACCAACAGCTGTCATTGAGTAATAAATAATATTGAGGGAGATGTACACGTAATACGTATTTTCAATATGAAACACATAATTGTAAACGTGCTAATGAAGTGTGAGCAACATATTTATAAATTATATTAGATGCAAATTGCATGAATTATAATAGATATTTAATATTTTGCATCTATAATTTTTCTTTTATTACTGATATAGAAATTTTAATTTATATCAGTAAATGTACTATTAACGCTGTCAATTATTAACGATAAAATTTACGAATATGATGAATAAGACGAAAAATCTTCAATTGATTATTGCAATTATTAATTGAATAGAAAACACGTTAATATATATTTCACATGAATTTGGATCACTAAAAAATATATGTTAAAAGCAAATAACAAATATAATGCGCAGTATAAAAACAATAGTGTTTCTTATAAAATATATTTTTAAGATTCGTATTGATCACTCGGTTATAAGCGTCGCGAAGAAAAAGCGTACTGTGCAAATGATTATTTACTGTGCAATGATCCGAGGACACTTTATGAACGCGTGAGAGGTGTTAAATGAAATGTTTCGCCGTAACTTTCATTAACGAGTGCATGAGAATTCACTCAAAGAGAGAAGGAAGGCAGTAGGTGAACACAAATCATCACAATTATAAATCTATCATGATACTGTATCATGATACTATATATGCTACTCTTGTACTCTTATTCAAATTGCATTATTATTCAAAGAAATGAAAGAGCGTATGACTGAAACTGAAACAATTGATTATGAATTAATTAAAAGTATATTATGCGGTTTAATATCTGTGTAAAAGTCTAATCAAGTCTTTTAAACAATCAATTAATTTCCTTGTTATTTTATATACTTATTTTATTTTCAACTTTATGAAGCTCAATTTAGGGATCAATACAGAGAATGGAATATCATTGTTCATAAATATGTTTAATTGCGTAATAAATTTACATCTTTATAGTAGAATAAATTGGAAGACAACGTGTTGTTTTCCAATTTATTGGATTCACTTGTCGTTTGCGAAATAAATGGAAAGAAAATAAAAAAAGAGTCTGATCGTCGGTAACGGTGAAAGCTTTCTCTACCTAGACGGTACGCGTTTACTCGAGCCTGTATGTGCTTCGCCATGCGAATCGGAGGTCAGCCTAGAATCAATAAAGTGCACAGTCCTGGCAGGGACTAAAACATACCGAGTGGCAGACGTATACACGTAAGGGCTTATGCAGTGGCTTCTGTTGGCGAACGTTCACATTTTAATGGAAATAAAGTTCTTCGCTCGACGAGAGAGGGGGTACGAATCTCAAGAGATTTCGTGGGATTTACAATAGCTCAACTTTCAAAGAATTAAATTGTTGTAATTTTCTTGTTACATGCATAAAAATTTTGATTTGCAAATGGAAACAATGCGATTTCCGTTGCGGATATAATTAGCTTTCATGTATATAGAATAGTAACATCTTTTAATATAATTTGAAAATTAATTTATAACAAATATAACAAGAGAGAGGAAAGAAAGGTTTTTAGTTAATTGGGACGTCTAATTAGAAATATTTTACGACCCAATTATGCCATTTTCTAATACAATTAAATTTCTGATTATTTATTTTTTATTTTTGTTTGTACTTAAAAATTTTTTAAGAATAAACCATCGTTGATTAATCGATGAGTAATTTGATCAGAATTTACTGTATCATGTAATAGTACTGACAATATCAAAAATTATAATTTATAATTTTATTTTTATTTGGGTAATTATAATTCCAATAAACGTAATTATAATTGATAATAAGGAAATATTGAAAAATGTTGTTGAAAGTGATTTCGGTTGAATTCAATAATGGAATTAAATTGTAATTACATGAATAGAGAGCCTCCGATTTATGTATTGAGTTTTATTTATTACAGAGAACATTGAGATACATTATTGCAACTAGAAATTTCAGTATGCAAATGTATTCATGTCAAAGATATTTTTATCTTGCGTTAAGATCTATGCATGATTATAACTGACTTGTCATCGAAAGAAATAGATCGAGTACACATGCTGCCTAGCCAATCGTGCTGACATATGCGAGCAAGTGACGCGAGAGTTTCGCGATGTTCAATCGCGGTGCATGGCCGTATGAAAGAGCTTTTTGTTATACATTTACCACTGTTGCTCCAGCAATTCATACGGTAAAAAAGAATTAAAAAAAAATAGTAGAGTGAAGTAATTGCGCATTCGTGACCGGAAAGGCGTGGTTTCACGCAGAAGCAAACTTTGCGTTGACTTGCGTTGATGAAGTTTCTTACGATTTCATATTCGCAATAGCAATCGAATACACAAGTGTCAACAAAAAAAAAGTAAACGGACAAAAAAGTATTCTACAAAGATTGCTAGCATTTTTATTACTTGATTCTCTTCACATGATAGAAAAGCCGTGCAGTTAGGTATAGTGACGTTAATAACTTAAGTTGATAGTGAAAGGTGTTCGGAAATTAGATTTAAATAACTAGAAGCTGAAATGTTTCGAGGAAAACAATGTAAATATTATGAATTACGTAACAAGATCAGTGTCGCAAACGGAGTCGCAAACGAAGGTTTGGCCGGTAAATCGCTGGGAAGATGCTCGGTTTACCATTGTCACTGGTTCGTAACGCCTAATCATAACTCCCTCTCCAGCGATTTACCGGCTTCTAAGAAGACCATTTTTTTCATGTCGTGCCGTCGGCGATTACACTCGATGGCGCACTATACTCTGCCATTACACCGCGAATAATATGCGTCGTGGTGCTCCCTGGAGTGGCAATATTTGCGACACGAAGCTTTTAAATTTTACTTAAGCGATAAATAAATTTCTACTAGTTATTTATAAACAAATTTATAATTTGCTAATAAATGAAAAATAAATAAATAAATATATATATATAAATAAAATTAAAACGTTAAGAAATTTATTAAGTTACAAGAAGAAATACATATTTTACATAGCAAAATAAAGATTTGAAATTTTTTGCAATTTACATAAATCTGCTACTTTAATTTATTGATTTTTAATACAAATTGTATTAATATTAATTCATCATATAAAATTGTGATATTTAATAACTTAATTATAATATACATTGATGTATACCTAATTTATATATGTCTTTTATATAATTATTATTTTATTGCAACTTATAGTCATACATAAATCAAGATAATCCTTAATATGTCTGAGCTTTCATTAATCTTTTTTAATCTCATCATCCAACTTACGAAAATCCCCGAGTACCATAATTATCGTTTCCATCTTCGTACGTCTTCGTAACTTTTAGTAAAAAAAAAGAATATCGTAAATTGGATCGATTGTAATCGCTAGTCTCACAAAATGTCGATCAAATTGCCTCCACTTTCCTTCGACCATGAGCAAACATTTGTTACGTGAATTAATGTTTCATGTTTTTGCGTCATATACATATCTGATCGCGAATAGAATGAAATAATTTTGCGTATTCTTCATTATAAAGAGTGCGTTGAAAATACCGTGATGATTACAATGCTGACATAATTTGCGCGGCAAATTGGTGCGACCTTTTTGGCCGCGTTGGAAAATGCGTTTCACCTCGAACCTGATACATTTTTATGCGGTATTTAAATAACTTGTTTTGACTGCGAGTAACACGGTTCTGTGACCTGTTAATATCATTAGTTTTGTTATAGCAAAGATCAATAGGCAGCTTTTATGTGAAAGGTAGCGTGTGATGAAATGGTGAAATAGATAAACTTAAAAGAAAGTTCTTTATAAAAAAAAAATGTAATAATGTTTAATAAAAATTTTACATAGAAGCTGACTTAAAATATTAAATGATTAATATAAATAGTTATAATAAACAAGATATCTACTGTGTGTTAGTAAACAAAATTTACTTCTATCTGTAATAAAATTTCTAAGTCCTATTTTTCACTTTCATACTTAAATTTTTTAATTTCAAGTAACTTTATCAATTTTATTAAAAGATATGTATAAATATAATCATTTAATCAATCTCTTTTTTATTGGGAATATCACTTTTATATTGGGAAATGTCAGTATGTTAAATTCAAATATATTTGATACATTTGGTATCAAGATAAAAATTCATCTCTAGCATTTCTAGTATCAGTAGACATCCTGGCGAGCAAGAACGCGCGTGAAACGCGGTTCACAACCGCACATTTAATTACTCAAGGGAGCGACTCTATCTAATCCTATGCTCTATTGCAGACCTAGGGAGTCCATTCTTCCCCGGTGGTCCTGAATTGTGGCATCATCCATTGGCGTACTCTACAGCCGGCGAATTACCGGGCACGCTGCAACATGCGACGCTGGTGCATCCGGCGTTACATCCTCAGGTCCCCGTACGTTCCTATCTTTGACTATCTGCAGACAAAGCTCTGGAGCCGCCGACGAGCGCCCCGATGCACG
The DNA here is from genome assembly GCA_003595255.1 of Solenopsis fugax. Taxonomy (NCBI): domain Eukaryota; kingdom Metazoa; phylum Arthropoda; class Insecta; order Hymenoptera; family Formicidae; genus Solenopsis; species Solenopsis fugax. The sequence continues at coordinate 12,780 of QKQZ01081630.1, read as the reverse complement.
TTAGTGATACATGATCGTTATACTCGATTACTCTTACATGGTAACAAGGAGATTCGTGAGGGCTCAAGGGCCGAACATGCTTTCGATCATGGCTGCCTTGGGTTCTCGTCTCCTGGATTCTCTAGATTCTTGGGTGTTAAATTCTTTAGCGCTTTAGTCTTTCGGATGCCTTTTTTTTGGATGCTTTAAATCTTCGGATTTCTGCACTTTTAGATCTCGCGTTAATCTTTAGGTTTATGAATTTTTAGATCTCTAGATTTCCGGAAAAAAAATTTAATAAATATTTATATTATTGTTGCAAAGCTTTTTATGCGAATTTTATATAAAGAGTATTTTATCATTATCGCATCATGAATAACTAGTTGAATCTTTGATAAATTTAAAATCGATTTTTCCATTGTTAATATTTATAATCAATTTTTAAATTATAAAATTGTTGAAATAAGCTTAAAGATTATAAGGTTTTCTTGCACATCTAAAATTTTATTTTCAAAATGTTATTTATTATAAATAAATGTTACTATTAAAATATTATTAATAGTTTATATTTTAATGTCGGTTAGAATTGGATCAGAAAATCCGTTGTTAAAATTTGATGCGGTGATGATAACTAACTTTGTATAAACATTACATAAAACCAACATAAAAACGTAAATAGGATAACCATAATAAATGATATTATGCGGATTATTATAAATAATATCTTGTTGGAGTACGCGTATAACATCAGCCAGCATATTCAAACATTACATTTTATATCATCACAAAATCAATAGTGCAACTTGTCGTCGCACTGCGTGTCCTCACGTATTATACAGAACGTGTAGTCGTGTGGGTGTATGTCACGCAAGCTTCGAATCGCGGAGTTTCGAAGCTATTGCGATGTCTCCGTAGTTTGTCGCGACATGGATTAATTATGGCTACCGTAGACCGACGTTAATAAATCCATGGCTTACTTTTTCTCTAGTCGCATCGTACTTTCCGCTGTTTTAATTTTACGAGCTAGGAAGAGTATTTAAAACTTGTGGATATTACGTTGATGATATCTACAGTTCGGGGTTACTTCGTAATTATTAATGAAGATAGATGAAGGTAAGGTGCATAAATAACACCGATAAGCCACATGTTAGTTAATTAGCAACATCTAATCTAAAGGTATGTGGAAAGTTAAATGAAGAGATATGAGAAAATATGTAGAAATTATGGTACATACATGTATTTTTCATATCAGAGTCTTCGTTAGTCTTGGATTTCATCTTTTCTTAAAATTTTATATCATAATCTGATGTATGGTTGAAAAGTGGGATCTTTCTATCTTAATACGGCTTTTGATTCAATTTAAACTATCTTACCTATTAATATATATATATATTAAAAGAAGAGACTAATATCTAATAGAAGTTCGAAGCTCGAAGAATCGGAAAAGTTACTTTCGTATATCTTCAATCTCTTTTAAGTTATTGGCGATGCCATCCAATGGTATCAATCCACCAAATCATACGACTTTATTGATTTTTAATATCGCGTGAGCTTGTGCCAGGTTCACACGGGTACCTGTCACGCATTATTATTGAGCCGCAATTTCCTAGTAAAACACATCTCTACCGATTTCTGTGAGGATAGCGCGACTGTATAATCACGAATGTGTACAAACGTGATATGATCTGAACTTTATCGATCGCATTGCGTACATATGTGATATTTTTTATATTGTAATAGCAAGTCAATATTATTTCGTTACATGCCACAATGAATCACGGTTTATAATCGAGAAAACGAGGGTAAAAAGTCAGGATACAATGTTTCTGTACATATACTTTAGTTCTAGATATTAAAAATTCTAAAATATTGGAAGAAATAAGTAGCTGAAGGTTATTGATAAATTCAGAAACTTCTGGATTTTACAGATAAATAACATTGCAAAAATTACATTGTTTAGATTTTTTAATTTTTTGAACTTTATTGAATTTTTTATATTTTTAGTTATTGAAATACACATTTTTATATTTAAGTATCAAATTATTCGAGAGATTTATTTTTTTGTTACTGAGAGGTTATCATTTTATACAGAAAGTTCTTAAAGCTATAAATCATTCCCTTGTATCGTTCAATCTTAAAGTTTCTGATACTTAAAATTCTGTAAGTTTATGTTTCTTTTTTCCTGTTTAATACTGATGCCTTTACAGATAAAGAACTTCGTAAAATTATTCGTAAAAGTATTCTGGTTTGCGAAACATATATTAAATATTTCAAAATAATTTTACACGAAAGAAGATACATGAAATTGTTATTTTGTGGCAGAATATCGGGGGGTTCAGCAAAAATTCAAAAAGGAATTATGAGAAAGCTTTTAGAAATGATTGAAATTTTGTAAGTCAACTTTTTATACAGCTTATATTAAATCTCAAACACAAAATATTCTTATTACTAAAATTGAGAGAATTGCCAATATTTTTCTCTCGAATTTATCCGCGTGAGAGAGAGAAAATCCGTTGCATTGAACGTTTGATAAATCGAAAGCTCTCGAGCTCGGACTGCCGCGCTATTATTTCCTTTTTCCCGTACGCATCTTGCCTTTCCTTTAACGGAAGTAAAAAGGAAGCGAATCTCGAGATATCCACTCGAGGAATAACGAACCGAGAACCTGGTTGCAATAACGTCGGAACTTATTAAGTTGAATATCTTTTACGAACAAACTCGATTAAATGCGTTCTCGAATGACTTGATGAAACCGAGAATGTCGATGAGATTTCTCATCGCTTTGATAAGCTAATAACGATATTCGATGTAAATGATTCAGAATCATTCCTTTCATGTTGATGATATCACTTTTACAGATAAATTGTTATATATTATTAGATGAAAAATCTGCTGCGTTTCCTTGTATTATATAATTTATTTTTATGTAATTGGCTAGCTAGGTCGGTCATTATTTGTCTTGATAAAAAGTACTAGAGTGATTTCGCAACTAAGCACGAGGAGATTTAAAAAAGAAAGAAAAAATTATCGTATATGTACGCTTTGATCTGCAATTAAAAGTAATATTAACAACCAACTATTTTTCAAAGTGTTTTGTAATGTACAATTTAAGGCCATTATTATAAAAAAAGATTCATTGCGTAATGTTGGCCCATTAATGCGAATTCATTCAAGCAAGAAAAATGACTAAAGTACATATTTAAATTCGAACTACTCGTACACAGGATACACACAATTTAAATTTCTCTTAGATTCTAGTTCTTCTGTTCTAGGAACACCTGTTCTGGTACTTTTACAAATGATACACGCGCCAATGTTCTCTTCGGTTAAGGAAGAGTGTTTCGCACATCGGGACGACCTTTAGACTTTATTTGTTTAAAAAGATTTTTTGTCGATGGAACAAATGTAAGGCTAGAAAAGATAGGGCGGATTGACGCAAATGCGTCGATCTGTACGAGCAGACTGACTACTCATGGTCGAACGGAGCGAGCTGAGTAACGGAAGTATTTATATTTTCCAGGCGCCTATGTCCCTGCCGCATCCTACGACGTTGACGTCGATACACGCGTCGCTGCCTCATTTTCTACCGTCGCCAGCACTGGCGTCACCAGTCGGATCACCCTCGTCACAGCCGAACATTGTCAGCAATGCGCAGTGCTCCACCCTCTTCGTGGCGAACCTGGGCCAGTTCGTGTCCGAGCATGAGCTAAAGGACATCTTCAGCAGGTCAGACATCTTATTCGTTCGCACGATATTTCCTTCGTTTATAGCCGTATGCGAGCGAATTGAATATGCTCGCTTATTGATTTACTATATTTATATATTCTGTGACTCTCACACATGTGTGTGATTATCGAGATCCTATCGAGGATAATTTTTAGAGTGCATCAAGGTGCATTATTGCTGTGTGACAAAGGTGTAGGCGTTGCAAAATAAAGTTGTAAAAATAGTATACCAGCCAAGTTAATGTGTTTCTAACTTTGGAATAATTTTTCTGCTTTTCTGAATTTTAGTAAAAAATGTTAAAAAGGCACTCTCTCAGAGAGTGATCAAATTAGATATGTCTTATTATCATGTACATTATATTGAAATTTTTAGTGGAATCTCAATTTACATGCAGGGTGCAATATTTATAAGTAAAATATTATTTAAAAGCCGCTTTTATTGTATATGTAAATGACTATATAGATAATTAATTTTATTTTAACTTAATGTCAGAAGATAATAGTAATGACAATACACTGCTCCAAAGAACCAAATCATGTTTGTATGATATGTACATGCTGGCGGTAAATACGCGCCAATTGCGATACGGGTACCGATACACGTGGGTCTTATCTGTGCACCACGTGGTGGCGATATCACGATGTCGTGGTGTATTCAAAACAGTTCTCGACGAACAATTAGCAAGAATATGGCAGTTCCAAAAGCATTTTTAACATTTGAAAATAATTTTTAACATTATTTCAACTATTCTAATTTTCAATTTTTGAATAAAAAATTTTTTGCGAATATTTTATTTCTTCAATCTTTAAATTACTTTATCTAATAGAGAGAGGAATCTTTTATTGGGAGGATTAAAAGATTTCTCAGATTCTTGGATCTTTAACTTATATAAATTTTAGACTCATTGAATTTGTAATAAATCTAACGATTGAACGATTTGTTAATATGTGCTTAATTAAAAAATTCTATAATTATATTAATTTTTGAATTCATATAATTAAATTCGCATGAATAAATTAAAAATAAATTAAAGGTCGGAAATATTACATGTAAGGAAACAGCTCGTTATACTGTTGATTATACCGTCACATAGTTATATAACTATAGTAAGGATATATGCGTTCTCAAGGATTTCTTAGGTTGGACAAAAAACGCCGTTAAAAAGAATTAGAAATCGCGAGTATACGTCAATAGCGCATAATATATGCAATCTTTGTCGTTCCTGACGCTTGCAAAATTTGCGAAATGTCTTTGCATACTTATAACTAATTGTCATATTATTGTACTTTACGTGGTTTCAAAATTGGCATGCATTGAAGGGAATGTTCGAGTTACAAAGAACACAAAATGCAAAGTCATAATTAAACATGGTCCGCTAATTGTGGATGGAGATACTCGTAATTAGATTGCTCGCTTAAGTGTCAGCTATCTAACAAGCGGCAAAGTTTAAAATATGTTATCTAGCTGGGCATTACAGTTGTGATGGTGTAATAAATTATTTTCACGTGCCCCGCCATGCGGAACCTTCCCACGATCCATACGCCTCTGGTACGTCGTGAATCATTGAATTGAGAATTACGGACTCTTTCGATATGTCTACGTTAAATCGGTTAGACCGCGGTTAATATCCGCTGTTTCGTATGTACATACGCTTCTACGTAGGAATAGGAAAAACTGAAGATCCGGCAAAGAGTCGTTCATTTACTTTTGATTAATGCTGCGAACCTCGATCACGTATTTGCTGTTACGAGATTATAATAATTGCCAGTACGAAGAGAAAGTTACATGAATTAATTCTTGTACATTGCATTGCGAAATTACATGAAACTGCTAGAATCCTTAGAATAATTCTTTGTTAATAAAATATTGGAAGTAGTTGCTTTGGTATTTTTGATATCGATTACCATGGTTATTAAAAAAATAACAGAAAAAAAACAGAGTGAATTTAGTAGTTGGAATGGAAGAAATAATGAACTAATGAAAAAACTTGATATATCTCATATTTTTATACAATTCACGACTCGCAAAATAAAAACTCAGAAATTCAAGGATCTAAATATTAACAATGTAAAAAATATTTACTCGATCTAAAAACATAATTGTAGAGAGAGAAGAGAGTATAATATCTAATATTATTAATATAATTTACTTTAGAAATTTAAGAATAAATAATCATTGAATCAAGACAAGAATGACAATTTAAAAATAAAATTATCCTTTTTGACAATTAAAAAGAATTTAAATAAAAACTAAAATGTATTTTATTCAGTTGTTTAATAGCAAAAAAATTTAATAAAAAGAATTTAGAAGAGTATGTTTTGGCTTTCTTCCCGCTATGGCCAAATGGTATACGTGTATATTAATATATAGCTATTACGTTTATTAAATATGTTACTTGTGTTTCGTTTCTTCTAAAAAGAAAAGCAAAGTATATAAAAATAAAGTATATAAATTTATTAAATTTTTATGTATAACACTACCGTGGTTTGCAGTATCTAAATTTTCTTTTGTCTTTCCTGTTTGAATTCATACTTTTTATTTAAACACTATTCTTATTACATTTATTTGTCAAAAATTAGTTGAAGAATCTGCTTAGTTAGTTAATCGATACGAGATAGAAAATTCTCACAAGATATTAAGAATCATTAACAACAAGTTCTCGAACACACGAATACGACTAGCGATCCAGAAAACGCGTCTACTCTTTCGAATTCCACCGCTGACGGAAGTCTGCACGCGACTGTCTCGCAAGTTCCGCCGCCAATAGAGAAGCTCTTCCTCCCCTCGTATAATTAGCCCGCGAAATCTCATTATCCCGCAAACCCCAGAGTTCTGCAGTATGAATTCGTAAGTGAGTGCCTGAGTTAATTACACGCGTTTGCACGTGCGAGAGGCACACTGCGCATTCTGCAATTTTCGGTAGCTCGCGGGAGTATTCGACAGAATTTCGTCGTCGACGACGTGAATACGTTGTGCTCGTCGTATGTAATTCAACTGTTGTTCTATGGATAATTATTTCGCGTTGATGTTTGAGAAAAAAGCACATTTGTCAAGACACAAAAGAATTTTACGATCTTGCAAAAATATTTCTTATTATAGAATGTATAGAATTATCTAAAAATAGAAAAATAGAAATAAACACCTTGCAAGTAATGTTCTGAAAATTATACATTAAATATTAATTAATTTTAATTTTAATTAAATTAGAAAAACATTTGTATAAGATGATTTATAGTTTGCTATAATTTTATATCTGGATTTCCTAGTCATTTTTCAGATTGATAAAAAAAGATATTTATTATTTAGAAGCGAACAATTTTGAAAAATGATAGTTTATAACAAAAAATAGAAGAGAGAAATTGATTTTTTAATATTAAATTTTTCTTTTTTTCTATCTATGAGATTTAATTTTTCTTTTCCTTATGAAATATCAAATATTTAGCATAACTCTTCAATTTTAATTAATTGATATACAATTATTAAAATTTTAAAACTTAAAAGATTTTAGGAAGTAAACGTCTTTTTCAAACTTTCTTAAAAATATTTTAAATTAATTGAAGGAAATTTATAAGAGAGCGGTATCAAAAAGAAAATATTTAGCACAAACTTCTAGAATTACATAAGTCTCTGGATCCATGAATTTGTGAGCTTATACGAGCGTTCTCATAGATTTGTGTATATTAGTCTGCTTGTAAATCTACAAATTTGTTAGTTGTGGTTTATGTCTATTCTCGTTGTGCATTTTTTGAATAACTAAACAAGCGAATTAAATCAATGACCATAGTAATCGAAAGGTGACAAGCAAACAACGAAGCATCAAGTACCTGCACTTACATTTAATTGTCGTGCCGAGGATGTGATGATTGAAATTGTGCAAGTCCGTCGTAAACGCCGAAAGCTTTGTATTAACAGCACTGCCTCTAAACATCACTGACATCCGCTAATCATTTGCCACCGTCGTAGATTGTAGGCATATAGGACGCACCTGTACTAGTACCCGTACCAATACCAGTGCCGTTTACTAATTGTCGGTGTGCTGAACGGGTTTGCACGGAGGGTAATGTCCCTACATCGCGAACTATCAACTAATTGCGGATTTGTGAATACACTGTGAATCTAATACGAAAGGATTAAGATGGAAGGAATAACATCGTATAAAATAGAAAGAGACATGTACGAAAATCTATTAAAATCTCATTGTTTATTATAAAATAAAAAGTATAACAATGAGAAATAATAACGAGAATTTATCATATATAAAAATACTTCTTTTAATAATTTTTCAAATATTTTCGATTACGTTTTAAAAAAAAATTTTCAATTATTTATTCAACGTTTCTAAAAAAGATTTTGTAAAATAATAAGTGTACAGATGATTTTATTATTTCGATAATTTTATTTGATAATTTTCTTTTCACATATACAATTATATACAATCATATATATGTATTGTATGTATGCACGTAATTATCTCTGTACATGTTAAATAAATTCCCCTAAAATAATTTGCATACATGCTAAAGGAAATAATTCACATCTGTTAACAATCTAAATTCGATCCTGAGTTTGTGTCGCATCCCCTCCGTGTAATCACCCCATGTCGGCACCGCCTGACACCACCGACACCATTAATGGCAACCAAGCAGTAACCAGACCCCCGCCAAACCCCTCTAAACTCCCCTTTACCAGAGTACTGTCTTTACGACTAACTAGAGCACGTATTGTACGCTTCTCTTATTTGTGCACAGTTTTCCTGGTTTCTCCCGGCTTCGTATGCACACGAAGGGAGGGTCGCCAGTGGCCTTTATCGAATACCAAGACGTTCGCTACGCGGCCCAGGCGATGGCCACTCTCCAAGGATCCTTTCTCCTCTCCTCCGACCGGGGAGCGATACGAATCGAATATGCAAAGTCAAAAATGGCCGAGGTGGGCTTTACAAATCTCTGGATCGAAGTAGGTTCCACTTTATGCTACGATAGACCGCTGCAAAGGTCGCGGGGGGCGGCTCTATTTGATATAGGCGAGGTTTCGCACAGGGCGTTCGCCAGGTCGGAATCCTCGGTGTTTATTTTTGTGGTATTCATAGGGCGAAGACGATGCTTCCGAGAAAGATCTTAACAAGCGCGAGGATTTTAGCGAGGGCGTTTCTTGCGCACTTTGCACATGTCGAGAGAGCCTCGACGAGAGTACGAGTTGTTGCGATCAAGCGTGGAGCTTGCGTACACCCAGAGGCCTCGCTTATGCGCCCAAGTCCTTAGCACAAATGTTTACTGTGGTCTAGTACGAGACTTTTGTACATACACGAGGCGTTCTGGGTGGTCCGCCCTGCAGTAGAGCCGCCTCCGCGAAAATACGATCAACGGCGAATACGTAGGGCTGTGCTTTCGTCGACATTTTATGTTAATAATTATTGTTATTATATATTTTGAGATTCTCATTATACTTTATTGAAGAGAGATGTTTTATAATATTTACATATATATGGCAAATATAAACATTATCCTGGTATTATTACGCAATGAATATTTAGTGAGAAGATAATATAAAATAGAATTTTAACAGTACAGCTTCAAAAGGAGATTTATTGTTTTCATATCATAATAAAATTGAACATTTATAAAATAAAAACATTAATTTAATTTTTGAAAGCATATACATATAAGTAAATGTGTATATTAAGGTGGAGCGATTTTTTAAACCCTCTGTTGTACATGTATTTTCGGAAAAGGCATAAAAAACAATGAATTTTATTGACAAGCGGAAATTTCCTTTTTTTGTTTGGAAAATACATGCGCAAAGCGATTAAAAAAATCGTTTCTCCCTAATATAATATATTATATATACATATATGCAATAAATAAAATGTGATTTAAAACATAAATATCAAATAATAAATTTACTTTAAAAATAAAATTTATTTTAGAACAACTTTATTGGATCTCTGAGCACAGCTGTACGTTTTCGTCTCGATATTGATATGATCTCGATGAATGTATAGGTACTGATGCTGTAGATATAAAAAAATGACGTGATATACTTGTAGAATCGCTAAAACGGCACATTTTTCTATATCCATAGCATTGAAGATGACATCATCGAAATGATATCGATTTTGAATCTTTACTTTTATCACCGGCACCGAAATGCATTGGGCCCAGTGGATTCTGGATCCCATTATGCGGTCATTATTCGATCTAACTCACGCGGCTTCGCCCTCGAAAGCGTTTGTACCTCGGGGCGCCAGACAGGCTGTCACTTCGAAGGCCAATTAAATCTGGTCGAAAGACCGACGACGGCTGTCCCGTCGAGGACTCGTATCCAAACAGTAGATGCACTCCCGTGCGCTGCTGGTGCCAATTGTCAATTATCCGTCGTTAATCGCCTACCAATCACGTGAAAGCCGGCGAATTTGTCCGTCTTTCTTTCCTTCTTTTTTTCTCTCTTTATTTCTCTATCGCTCTATTGAGATACATGTTCTTATTTTTGCAATAGGAATGTAATTTTTCATCTGTTTTAAATTACCTCTCTCTCTCTCTCTTTTTATGATTTTTTTCTTTTTCGAATTTTTGCACGATTTCAAATAGAAACTAAATTATAATTTCGAAGAGTTCAGGTTTCGATTTTCGATGTTAGAGACAGTCAAAAATGAACTCTCTCGATAACTGTTCGTGGTGAATGGGAACGTGATACTTGATAGCAAGGTAAATTTTATCGTAGCATTGAAAATTGAACTCATCCAAATTATAATATATGGTTTCGATCCTGAATTACAGAATCTCTTTTTTCCTGTTGTATTCCTTTTGTATTCCTTCTTTATTAATGCCTGTTTGTCAGTTTGCTCGTTCTTACGGTGTAATTTCCTTCATAAGAAATCCTTTCCTTTCCTGTTTATTTTTGCTGTATCAAATCTGTCTTTGTTTTACCATATAGATATGACGAGCACAATGCACTATCCTGTAGCATTATACTAATCGGCTGTAGTAATGCTTGGGGAAAGAATTAGCTGTATAAAATATTAAAATCAATTTTATTGATAAAAATTATTGTTTTATTAATAATTAGGATTTGTGATAATAAAACATTTCAAATTTCTTTATTTAATATGATAAACTTTGTATATATTTTAAGATTTCACTGAAATGCAACAATTGTTACCTATTCTTACATCGTTATGAGAAACACATACTTTTAAAAAAATGTTCGTACAGAAATATTTGAGACGTATAAAAAACAAAGAGGGTTTGATATGTTAACGTTCATTTTATTTTTCGATTTGACTTTAATCGATATAAATAAAAAAAATTTCATGGATTACGATAAAAATCTATGTAAGACAAAAAAGAGGAAAGTCAGACAAAACGATGATTCTGGGGTTCCGCTTTTAATTAAGACCGTATTTCCGCCGATGAAGGAAGATTCGTCGGACATTTAAGGATCGATCCCACTTACGTAATTTAAGGGCTGAACTTAGTTCAACTCACAGGTTATCCAACCACTAAAAGGATTGAACAAATTAATTAGCTAAGTAATTAAGCTGCGTTAAATGAAGCTGGCAAAATTGTTCGTTTAGTCGAAATATTATAGTAATATTTCGGCAAAGACATGATATTATTTGTACACAATATAGATATGATAGGTCACGTTAAGAAAAAGTTTGCATCATCTTTTAGTTTAATAATAGTCGTGCATGTCAAAGACAGAAAGATATAAGAATCTAAGAATACAAATTCTTTTAAGTCGTAAAATTTACATAACTGAAATCCAGTTGTTTGAAAATCAATAATTTAAAAAAAAGAATTTTTTTTTTTATACAGAGAGAATTTTTCGTTATATTTTATCTTAAAATTTGCTACAAATTTTACCATGAATGGAATAAGTTTGGAAGAACTTGGCAACATATCATGAGTATCAAATGTTATAAGTAATCATAGGAATTTCTGAAATATACAAGAAACATTTTATAAACTGCTTAATAAAATTTAAAGTAAATTTTTTACAATTTGAAAAAAATTATCTTGTATAATGATATATAATCATATTATATATGATTATTATAGCCTATCTCTTTTATTTTATATTAAAAAGAAAATTGAACAAATATAGCTATGTGGAGCATTAGAACTATTAGCTTTTAAAGATTTAAAGAGATTTCGAAGGAATATGGATTTAAAGATACTACCTTTTTGAAATATGCAGAAGACTGAGAGATAGGGATGGAGAAATCCATTCGAAACGTCCGAAAATGGATTTGCGTCGGGGCAAAAGTGTGTCACCAAAAATTGATCGGATGCTATAAAAGAGCGCTTCAGATCATTTGACCTTACCCTTTGAAATCGGTGGGTCAATACTATTCGCTTGCAGTTGTGATTGTGTCTTAACTTGTTTATTCATACGCGTTGTCGAAAAGTTGCGATTGGTCACGCTATAAACGAAGCTGCGGCTACGGATCGACCACCCCATTTTCAAATTAAACGATCGATACGGTCCGCTTGGAGCTGGGCACGGCCGAACACGTCATCGTTAATTCACGTCGTTTTATAGAGATGTCTAGCATCGTAACGTTCACCTGGTGGGATACTCGATGAATTAAAACTTTTGTTTCTTTTCCGAGCGAACACATTCAAATCTATGAATATTTCCGTTTCCTCTGTTTCCTTTCTTCACTGTACGCGTATATCAGAAAACCTTTCGCATTTACGCTTTTAACAGATGAAGGAGAACCTTTTTATAGGATTGTTGAGGCACAGCAGAGACCCGAGAGGCTTGAGTTGTTGAATAGTCGAGATTTTAATTTTCTGCCTCTGGGAGGAAAGTTCCTCGGTTTTTATATTTTTGACATTTGCTCGCGTTGATTTGTTTCACAGAATTTTCAAGACATTCTCACTTGCAGAATTTTTGAACTCTTTAGTTTCTTTCTGTAAACACTTGTAAATTTTGTAATTACTTTTCTGTAATAAATTTCTTAGTTTATTTATTTTTTGCTTATTGTTAGTTTATTTACTTTTACTTTGATAGATTGCATTTATTAATTTACATTTACATATGTATTGTGTTTTTCTTTTTTTCTTCTTTTAT
>QKQZ01081629.1:0-30110 GCA_003595255.1 Solenopsis fugax | reverse complement strand
CAATAGAAAATGTTAATTATAAACAAAGTTATTCAATAAAATTAAAATGGGTGCCATATTACCTTCTTCTCCTCTATTATTTCTATAATAATTAAAATTTATAATTCTTTTTAACACATAAAAATTATTATTGAATAATGAAAATATATTTTTCTTGAAACTGTTCGTAAAATTTCTTTGTGGAAATAAATTAGATCTGTTTAACACTATACATGTATAATATTTTAAAATAAAGATAATATTAAAACAAGAATGTCTTTTTTACAAGTGTACTTATAATATTTGTAACAGTTTCTGAGTATTCCCGGATGTGTGTTTATGCGTAGCTTTATCATGATCATATAAAATTATCATCTCAAAAAGTTATAACAGATTATGATCAAATTTCATTGTAGTAACATTCAGTATAAATATAGTTGCATGTTATATTATTCAGTATAAAGTTTATAAAAGTAATAAACAGTAATAATAATGGCACCAATAAGTATGAAAGAAACTTAGCAATTGATCTAGAAAAATAAAAAACAATTGATTTTGCTGTCAGAATTCGAATATTATTTTCTTGATCATCTTTCTAGGACTCCAGAGATATTATGTCCAAATTGATCGCCTCTGGGATCAATCTCTGCATCGTTTAAACATTCATCGACAATCACGCGCGATGAGCAATCTCATATAAAAAGATACTGTTAGGATATTGAAAGAGCTGTTAAAATTAATAACGTGATCTGTCTCGCATCTGATGATATTCGACAAATTGTGAAAAGCAGCAATAAAATGGGTTTTCTAAGAAACAACCATGAGAATTATCACATTCTTCAGTCGCATTATCTTTCCATAATTTGAACGAAGTACCACACGTAAACTTTTCATAAATATTAATAACTACTCTTTTTTTCCTCTAACTTAATAGAAAGAAATTATCCCCCCGTGTGTTCTTTCGATATATTAATGAAGCAACTTGAGATTACGCTAGGAAAAGAGCTCGCCTCTTCCTTAACTACTGTAATATCTCTATTACCAGCCGCAGCTTATTGTTTCCTAAAGAATAATCCTTTTCACAAGGAAAATTTATTGTTACTGAATAAAAATCTAGATTAATACACCGTCTTAGGAAAACTGTTACTTTTATAACGAGCATCTAATTTAAATAAAAAAGGGACAAAAAGCTTTTTACATTACAAACAAGCTGTAATTACATTTGTTTAACATAAAGTTTCTTTTGACGTCAGCTTTTTGAATTTTTAATCGTGTCGGAGAACAAGTACAAAGCTCTCAAATGCGCATTTTTTTTTGCTTATACAATTTTCATACAAAATCATAAATGCTTTGATGCATCGCAAAATTTCCATCGCGTTCGAAATACCTCTAAAGCGACCAATTAATTAGCATAAACTTTCAATTCAAACGGCCGTTCCGCGAGGCTCTCTCGAGTCTCCGTCACGACGAAATCAAATCAAGATCCGCAGATGGATGGTTCAGGCGACGACGGTCGTCATGCTCAGGCAAAAGGAAGCGATGAAATAAAAAGTCCAACATTTAGCCGGAACCGAAGCCTAATTTAGTCATGCCAACGATGGCGAGTTTTGCTCTGGCAAGAACCTTTGCAAACTGCTTTCTACATCGCCTACCTTGCTTGCCCCGGTAACATCGATGACGGAAGCTCGAAAATTCGATTATAGGATCGTTTGAAAGCTTCGTCCTTTCTCTTCTACAGATGTTGCTTTCGCGACGTGCATAAGCGATTAAATATACGACGTGCATGCGTATGGTGAGTAAAATAGTTGATATAGATACTATTTGCTGGTATTTGTTGGGCCATTTAATATCGCGAACAATTTTGCTACTTTGAAAAGAGCGGGATACGAAGAGCGAAGATTCGTGGATACGATAAATAATTAGTCTGTCTTACACATATTGTCTTATTGTTAACTGGAGCAGTTATTGATAAATCTCATGAAAAACAACGTGTTTAAATCATAATATGTATTTCAAATGTTTTATATTTTGTATAGAGTGGCTAATTTAATCATGTTTAATATGAAAAATCTACACAGAAAGTTTTAAATCTATATTAATAAATAATTTTATTTATTTCCGGTTTAATTATTATAGTTTTGTTTATTAAATAAAAACAGAGGAGATTTAACATTCGGAATTGTTGAGTGCGCTCTATACCGCTTACGCAATATCATGTTATGATTTCCTGAGTGCTCGGCTTTTTACTGTACTAATTGAATTATTTGTTCACAACGTATACTTTATTAAGAAAAGTACTTTTAATTTTAAACACTATCTAAAAAAATTTTTCTTTTTAAATAAAAGATAGATTTACATTTTGTTATTTTGGTTATAGCATTTCTACAATACATTGTTTATTAATACTGTAACCTTAACTTGTGATTAAAATCTTTTCTATCGCTAATTCTATTTAAGTATTACGTTCAAAATCTTTTGTCATCGTTTATATTATTATTATCCTCGAATTTTGAATGAGGAGCAAATAGGAAAAGAACGATATTTTACTCTAAATCGCCAATGATTTGATTTTTTATTTTAATTCTAACTGGTTTATTTAATCATTTTAATGTATATATTAGAATTATAAAGTTGTTAATCATATTTATACATAAAAACATTAATTTCTTAATAAAACATTTATAAAATTTCTTTAATTTAGAAACATGCTATTATTTGTGTCTTATCAAAAAATTTTTATCATATACGTTGTAAAAAAGTAAAAGAAACTTCTTTAAGGTTGACCTAAAAATCATAGCTTTCAATGCGGCATATGATCATATCTGATTTCTTCAGATGAGATGCATTTGCATCGAGTCGAACATATTCTTGGAAAATCTAACTTATATTGAAAAGTACAATAGCTGTGCAAGAGATGTACTGTCGCTGATAAATTGAATTCTAATATAAGTTTATTGTACATAGAAAGTTTGAATACTGTTTTAGTATTTAATTTGTATAAAAATTTAACAGTTATCTTTCCATACACCTGGAAAAAAGTTTAATGCCCTCAGGAAAAGCTGTTTAATTAAGACACTTTTAATTTAGTTCAGCATTTTGGTACGTTACTAAATACAAAACTGTATAATTAATATTAATAATCTCTTTAGTTAGTACAAAACAAATATTTTTTTTATTTAGATGAATTTTTTGTTATACAAAGCGACATATAATATTTGATTGCTGTTAAAAATATATCAACTAAGCAGCTTTTGCTTAGTATATTATTAAAATTTTATAAAAATATAAATAAAAATTGAGATATTATTGATTTGCCATATATTATTCATAAGACGCCTACTGTATTTTTTTACGCAATCCGAATCGTACAGAATCTTATTAAAATCAGAGACGCACACATCGCACGTCTATATCACGCTTATTACGCTTTTATATTAACGATGTCATTGATCGTTATTTCGATTAAGCGCTGAAAGCTTCGATGTGGATTTTGTCATTTCGTAATCGCGAGAGTCACTACGCGACTATTGCCGGTGTTAAGCAGAGTTAAGCACGGTCATACGGACGACTTCTTTATATCTTTATCAATGTTGAGGGAAAGGGAGAACGTTCTTTAGATGACCAGAGTGTTCTTTGTGTCTATACGAGTAAATATTAGTAGAGGATGATGAGAACTCCGCTCTTACTTTCTCCTTCCTCTTTTCATCGACTTCAAGCCTGCGGACGTTCTTCTCGCTTCGTCGGGTCCGTTCATTCATTTCATCGCGACGTCATTCTGGAGGCTGGCTTTTACCTGTTCTCTTCAAACCGACCGGATCTCACCGAAAATTCACTCTGATATTACATCCATTCAAGTATACACTCACAACGGTGTCTTTTCTTCCGCGTAGATGAAAACGCCGATCAAAAACTGTATATTTGTTACATAAATCGAATCTGATGTTACTTTATGATGTAATAATTGCACTACAGATATTTGTGTGTGACTTTAATTATAAATCATCATGATCACAATCTATTAGCATGGCTAAAAAGGTCTAAGCAAATTTCTAATTAAAATCTAATTTCTATTGTGTGGAAACTAATATTTCGGCTTAATGTTAAACGCACTTAAATATTTTTTTTTTAAAGATATAGGAGTGTCCTTTTCATTGGCAAAAACCCCGAGACATTAATAGCCATTAAGGTTGTCTATGCCGTCTGTGCCGTTTTGTTCAATAAGGTGCATGAAACGTAGCCTGTCCCCACGGGACACACCTGTCTCATGAGAAGCGTTCGATGAAGATCGTGTGCGATTGAGTACTGTGGTCCAAAATTAACCCCAATGCACGGAAAGTACGGAGTATAGCGTAGTGACGTCAGGAACGACGTAGATTCCGTAAAGCGGTTCCTCGTTTTAGGTAGGTCGAATAGAAGCACACTTACCGTACCTTAATGTGAAACTCTAACACGTTATTGTTCGTGCAGTCATTGCCACCCAAGGACGACTCGATTTGGCCGCAATAAGTGTTCCAATACTGTAAGGCTAATGTTCTACATTACATGTATGTGTCAGTTATATAATTTGTATGATTGTTGCAAGTACCGAAAAATTATAAATATTTTTGCATAATTTTTGTAAATTTAATTAGATACAGATCTGAAAAGAATTTTGTCGAAAAATCAAAATAATTATATAGAATGTTCAATCATGATGAGCAATGCCGCAAAAAATTTTGACATTTTAACAATCAGTTTAAGCGTTCTACATAATTATTTTAATAGTTTAATAAAATTATTTTTTTAGATCGGTAGCTAAACTTTTAGGTACTTTAGCGAAATTGTTTTTTCCGTTTACGCAACATTATTTATAATTTTGAGACACTTGCATTAATCATATACTTATTTATCTCTTTTATCTAATTATATTTTTTTTAACATGAAACGCATTCCAAAGAAGTATATGATTATGGGAAAGATTATGAACTCCAAAACCATAACATGATTTGTAATTTGACAGCTATGGTCTGTATTTCAGTTTAATTAGCACTTCAATGTTCATGACATCGTGATGTTCCATTTGTTACTTCGCGTAATAGAGTTAATTTTGGACAAAGGTCTGTTGCACATACGTCAAGCTTTGACAGTCAAAGTAAAGGAGAGGACACGCTAACAGAAGCTTTATGTGCAGTGGCTGCTATCAGGTATGGTTGCTGCGAATGCACAGGATAACGCGAAACGTATTTTCCAAAGCTGTTCATCAAATAGATCGATACACTAAATTAACGGACGAAATTTTTGTGAACTACATGATCCCGTGTGAATTGTACAGCGCTATACACGACAAATTAATAAAGAATACGATACAGCAACAATCTAAATATATGAAATGTTATCATATTTTAATCTTATTGCGATTATTTTATCATATGTAATATTTGCCTTCAAAAATTTCATCTTTGATTTCTAGATGTTAGTTATTTTGCGTCTTCTAATTTATAATTAAGTACGTATAATTAAGTAATAGGTATATAAAGTACTTAAAAGACATAAATTAAAAGATAATGAAAAAACAATTATAATTTTACTAAAATAAAATAATAAAATCAATAATTATTGAAAATCGACTGATGACAATAACGTAGGTATCTAATAATATTTTTGTGTAAATTTTACAATTTCTAGTTTATGCAAACTGTATCGATTTTATTGATTTTGAAACACAGTTATAAACTAAAATTGGAGTACGTAATACACACAAATTAAATTGACAAGCAGTTTAATATAATACTGATGGTAACGATCTTAAAATCTAAAGAATTTATTGCGAAAAATAGCACAACTTTTGGACCTCTCTACATTAATAGACCTTTTAGATAAAAATTAACTATTATTGGCAGGTAAATTACTATCTCTTGTAAAATAAATCCTATCCTTTAGTATTAATTATAAATATATAAATATGATACATGACGGAAATGCTAAAGATTATGTATTGTTATTTTCTTTTTATTAAAATATTAAAACTAAATGCTAAAATTAATCATACGATATACTATTTATCGATATACAGGGTGTCCACGATAAACCTCCGCGATAATAAACTTGTCTTAAAAATCAGGTAGATACTACGATCCGGTTTGGTGTCATACAGTGTGTTTAATAAGAGCTTAATCGGCATAACTTTTATTTGGAAAATGTGGGCGAAAAATTCTGATGTGACAGAAGACTAAATAATAAAACTCCTTTTACAATGCGTTTTAAAAGATCATTTATTGTCTAATCTTTAGAAAAAAAAATACATATTCAATGAATGCTGTGTATGTAAAACTATTCAAAATTGTATTTTTCTGTACACGCGTGAAAGGACTAAAAACATCGCACGAAATAAATCCTGTAGAAAACGTAGATATGTATAAAACTTTCTAGAAAAAAGTATGGGAATTAAAATAGTTGACAGATTTGCTCGACAGATTTGTTCAATATAAGAATTTTTTCTTAATAATACACTCTATTTAATGGAAAATATCTTGGAAGTACTAGTCAACAGTGGCGAGTATACAATTTATTAATATAAAAGAGTCATTGTATTAAACCAGTAGTATTTGTATTTTTTCATTTTTTATTATAATAAATAGTTTCGAAGTTATGCCGATCATTCTTTATTAGACAGACTGTATGTGCTTAAGTGAGTGTTCTTCTTTGTTTTCAGCGCAGTTATAAAAATAACAGTTATTTAGGAAAAAGCACAAGCTGTAGTACGGTTTAAAAATGGTATGGCGAATAAGCGACGCTATTTTTACCAAAATTATGACAGCGTAAAAAATACAAATGAAACACAAACTTCAACGATATCAAACAAAACAACCGGATCTATATTACTTGATTTTTAAGACGCTGTTGAAATCCCAGAGGTTCATTCTGGACATCCTATATCATTAAAAGTCCCATTAATAAGCGGGTATTAATTGGAGAATGCAGCAATTAGACCATGACAAAGTGTGCTAAATTCTGATTGATTTATTTTAATGATAGTTCACCTCATCTAATCGCTAGTTCGCTCTCGTTCTTCCGCTCTGTGTTCGTGAAGTTGGCTCCAGCCGCTCATCCATAACACAAGTTCCCTAATCCAAACTTGCCTTTGACAAACTATAAAGTGTCAACGGATTAGCGAGCGGCCGATACGCTGCATAATTTGGAGAAGAAAATACGGTTGCAAGGAATATAAATCTGTACGGCAATGTGAGGCTATTTTGCGGTTGTTGCACCCGGTTTAACAAAGAAACTTGTATTATAACTCAGTAATAGCGCCATAACAAAACTTACAAATCGCTGTTGCAAATAGTTGCCCGACGATTTCCACAGTTTCGTCCCGCGATGAACAATATTCTTGCGTAGAAGACTTTATCTGTGTTGCTGCGTAATAATAAAGTTATTATTAGTTTAAAAATATGCGCGTAATCTTTTAAGAAAATTTCAAAGCTACATGTACTATATTACAAAAATTAATTACGTATTAGATATATATTTATTTATCTCAGATAAATATTTTAAAAGAATATTCTAATCTAAAACGCAAAAAATTATATATCTATGACAATTTTTAAAATTAGTATAAATTAAAAATATTGCTAATTAATAAAATAAACGATTTTTTTTTAAATATCGACTTTTTGACGAAATTGAATGAATTCAATATATAAGTATAACAAAATAGTTAATTTATAAATATCACAACGATATTAGTTCATGCGATAAATAGACATATATTTTACACATATGTAAAAGTTGAAGTCGAAAAAAGTTGAAAGCTCCAGTTTCTGAGAAATCATGTTAGCTGACTTGAAAAATGTATTTATTTTTAAAGAGTAACATAAAACTAATAAAACTAATAAACATTTAAAGTGCAGTCAATAAAAATATTTGCATTTCATTGTTTTATTTAGAACAAAGATTAGAACAAAGAATTTTACAAATCAACCAATCAAAAAATACTTCAAAGAATTTGTAGCACGTATCCTTAGTCATACCAAAATTTGTAGATATTTACTAAATATGTACATACAGTGGTAGTCATAAAAATAGAGCTATACAGAGAAAACCAAGTCATCAATAAAAGTTCTAAAGTTTAAATTTGTACTAAATTTATTTTATCATATTTTTTATTCCAGACATAAGAAATGAAAAACAAATTTTCATTTTATTGCAACTTATATTAAAATAAGGGAAACGATAAACTAATATATCTTCATGATCACCACATGAAAGCAGGTGAGACTATAAGTCCATATATGTCCTGCTAAAGTTTACGAATTTAAAAATCCGTACAGGATGTGTGGGTTCAAACTCGTGACTTGTCACTTACGAATCCGTCGCTCTCACACGGAGCTATACGACATCCCAAGTAAATATGTAAGAGCGTAGAAAAATGTGTGCGACAGTTTTCTTTACAAAACATTTCCTAAAATAGGCAAACTTTGTCGCGTTCTAAATTAGAATATTCCCTTAAAATAAATAACATTTTACTCTTATGAAAATTACAGTTGTTTCACAAATCTCTGTCTTTTGACCTTTTTAATTATACATTTTATCTCGTATTATTATCTGATGATGAAATGGGAAGATATATTTTGAGACATACATGTACAAGATATTTGGGGTGTATCCGAGACGGAAATATTTCGTAGTAAATAATTAATACAATCAATATGTATCTTTGTTTTATATATGCTGTTGAATCTTGGTCAAATCTCAAGTGAATTTACAAATAGTTTTAAATTATGTATTATTGACTCCCTTTTTACTTCGAATCCTGTCCGTTGATTTATTATGTATTACAGCAAAAAATAGTATTATTGTTGAACTTTTCGTTTGTAATGCGAAATGAATTTGCAACAGCGCAATGTTCTGATCGTATGGAATGAAAGATAATCCGGATAATCGAACGTTGGCATGATATAGGTATAATAGATATAATCCCGGGAAAATCTCGCCCGGGATAATATCAATAATATGCAAAAATTAAACTGAATATAATAATATTCTTGCTGTAAGAAATAAAATTTATATAAGATTCTAACGTTTTAAAATCGTTTTTATAATCGTTTAAAAAATCCTATAACTATTAATTCTTATAATTATTAAGATTTCAATGATCAGATTTCAACGTAATATATACTGAAAAAAAGTTTGGTGATAATAATCGAGTCTTGATTTAAATACCTTCAATTAAATGTTCAATCAATTTAACTAAGTATTTAGTATTGTTTATTAATTATATTAATAGTAATCAAACTTAATAATAGTAACCGAACGATTACTAACTATTATTAAATATTTGATTATATTAACCGAACATTTAGTTAAACAATTATTTTATCAAAGCTTACACTAAAAAAAAAGTTTTTTATGTTCAAATCATTTCCTTGATTTAAATAAATATCAGCAAGTATAAAATAATTTATTTTTAAACTTAGGAAATATTCGTTTAATCAAGGAAAAATGATTTTAAAATGAATATATTTACTCAAACAGAAAAAAAATTTGTTATCAGTGTAGTAACTATCATCTAGGCTGATTATTATTTCCTTTTTTTCAACGTGTACACCTTTCCGTATTCTGCAGCATCGCGAATATTGTATTCATTACGATTATAATAGGCTCGCGCAGATCGCGCGACTCCGTCGCGATCGAGTAGCTCACCGTTAATCGAAATACTTTGGCGGCGCCGGGAGTCGCCGATGATTATGAGAGAAAGTAGGTGAATTGATAACACCGACTCCATGAGAAACGATTCAACCCCCCTGCACAGTGAAAAGTGTTGGACGCTCCTGCGCAAGCGTGCGTCGGGACGGGGGTTGACGACGGTGCACGGCGTCGCGACGCTCACCGGCGCTCACTTGAATCCTCGCCGCGTGTTCGTCGGGCGATTCGCCTTGAAAGACCGTACCCGAGAGCGGAGACGAGACGTTGGGAATAAGGAAGTCCAGCCGACTCGCGGCACGAATACATCGATCGGAGATCGATGATACGCGCAATATCCATGTCGTCTCGGCGATCGATCGGGACGCACGTGACCTACCTGTTCCTCCTCGTTAGATCTCGATCGTCCGCACGTATCCCGCGCGAATACGTAATGCCGCGCGAGAGTGCCGAGGGGAGCGAGTGAAAAAAAGGACGGACGTGGAAAAGACGCGCACGGGGAAACGACTACGACGACGACGACGACGCGATGGCCGGAGGGACATCGCGCGCAAAAATGCCTCGGTGGATTGTGCCCATCGAGTGTCCGGTGATTTAACGACGAGGCTCACCCCTCACCCCCGCAAAAGTTTCGTCATCCGTCGGACACCCAGCGAGTCGAGCTGGCCGCGCGTACTTATCGCCAAGGACGATCGCGCGCTATTGTTGAACGCGGATTACGGTCTAGGACGATCGAATCGATTGGAGTGGACGCGGTGATCACCTGCGACGGCGATCGGGGACGAGCCGGATATACGTGCACGCAAGGCCGTTCGAAAGACGCTCAAGGGTAGTGCCGACGTTTACCGGGATTCCAGCTGAACTTCCGTTGAGTGCCGACTGACTTTGACCGAATCATCGATGTACCAGCGCCGCGAAGAAGCGACCCACGGCCGTCGGTCGTCGTCACGCCGCCGTGAGGTGATAGCCGTCGCGTGCCGATCGGAGAACCTGGTGCCGACGCGTGCACGGATGATGGAAGTAAGAACTCGCGTTCGTGCGTCCGCGTGGTGCACTAAGGGTTGAAGTTTCGGAGCTCCGGTGGCCTACTTCGGCACTGTCCTCCGGACGGAGGGCGCGCGAGGTGAGGCTATCACTTGCTTACTTGTTGCCGTGCGTTCCGGGAGAACATCCTATATCACGTCGATTGCGCGAACAGGCGAGATTCTCGCGACTGCACGTTGACATTTTATCGCTAGAGGCGAGGCAAGGATGCTCGTCAAACGTGATTACGTAGGAAAGATAGAAGCCCAACTCAAATTCTTTAATATATATTCTTTTTGATATGTAATTAGAAATGCGAACTTATCTTAAAATCTAGCACATATACTGAAATAAAAGTTTGGTGATAACTACCAAATGTTGAGTGAAATAATGCAAATTAAATATTCAGTTAATATAACTGAAAATAATTTTACTTTCCTAAAATTTTGTAAGTATTGCTAAATTTGAATGTACTGAACTTATATTTGAATGTACTGAAATTATTTTTTATTTAAGTACTTAAATATTTAATTGGCACTATTTTACTCAACATTTTGCAGTTATAAACTCATTTTTCAGTGTATTTTAGCTTCTCTTTTCCTGGCTTTTTATTACACTAAAAGAAAGAATTTGGTAATGATAAAATAACAGTTATACAAAAATAAACCTTTTATTGAAACCTGAATAAACAAACTGTTTTCCGATGGATTTTTAGAATGCTGGCAACGAATCTGGCGACCAAAGTTGGCTATCACGTCATAATTTTGGGAAAAATGGCATTAAAGAGATAAAAAACGATTTCTAGGATTTTTAGAACGTTGTTGCATCGACATTAAAATATTTTGTCAAATTTTGTTAATGTGAAAGTATCAACTTTTAGCTTTAACATGCATTTTGTCCCATTTCAACTTGATTCTTCATTTTCAAGATAAAATAAGGGTCGCGTGCGTTTGTTGTTAATATAATGTTTAGTATTATTTTCTTGTAATGAGTACGAATAGTCATTTCCGAAATAATTTTTATTGCTAAACACAAAATCGTTAACTAAGTTTGGCTATCACATCACAATTAATCAGTTTACATAATGAGCGAAAAAAAGAGTATCACAACTGATAACCACTTATATATGAGCATTATGTGATGTGGCAATCAAGTTTAATTAACGGATTTGTGTTTAGCAGTGAAAAATACTTCGGAAATGACTACTCGCACTCATTGCAAAAAACTAATGCTGGATATGATGTTAATACCGAACGTACGTGATCAGTGTCCCTTATTTTAGCTGTATCTCGAAAACGAATAATCAAATTGAAATGGAACAAAATGCATATTGAAGCTAAAAATTGATACTTATGGCATTAACAAAATTTGAAAAAAAAAGAAATTAATATCGTTGCAACAACGTCCTGAAAATTTTAAAAATCGTTTTTTATTTATTTGGCGCAATTTTTCTCAAAATTATGACGTGATTGCCAACTTTGGTCGCCGGATTCATTTTCCGTGACCGTCGGAAAACATCATGTTTATTCGAGTCCCAAAAGTGTTAAGCTGTGTAATCAAGCTCTGGTGAAATAATTTCAATTAAATGTTTGATTAATATAATTAAACATTTAGTAATATTTAGTACCTAATTATATTACTAATAACCAAACGTAATAATAGTAGCCGGACTATTATTAAATATTACTAAATATTTTATTATATTAACCGAACATTTAATTGAAAGTATTTTACCAAAGCTGATTATTATTATTAAACTCTTTTTTTTTAAATTATAGAATTTATAGAAAGAAAACTAGAATAGGAAGATTTGCTTTTAACTCATGTTTAAATTAAAAACTTTTAATAGTAACGTTTAATTAATATTAAAATTGATATTTTCTTTAACTCGTTTATTGGTTATTGAATTAATTATTTTCGAATCCTTGCGTAGGAACATTTAATTTTGTTACTTTATCAAAAATGCGCTAAACTCCAAGATAAGTTTGAAC
Organism: Solenopsis fugax; assembly: GCA_003595255.1. Taxonomy (NCBI): domain Eukaryota; kingdom Metazoa; phylum Arthropoda; class Insecta; order Hymenoptera; family Formicidae; genus Solenopsis; species Solenopsis fugax. The sequence continues at coordinate 17,436 of QKQZ01081629.1, read as the reverse complement.
TTTTATTTCGTAATTATCAATTAAAAATGATAATCTTGGTTCATAGACTAGTATTCATAGTCGAATCTTATTTCAAGATCATCTTAAGTGATGTTAATACGACTGTCTGATTGGCTGATGACATTTTAAGATGATACTTAAGGTAGTCTTAAATATCAGAATTGTCTATAAATACCAGTCATAAATGTTTTAAAGATGATTCTTATTCGTTCAAAAATGATTGTGGATTATTATCTTGTTGCAAGTACATTTTACAAACAGTATGTTTTAAATCGTGGATAAAAATAAAATTATTATTCAACTGGATATAATTAATGATTAAAATCAAATCATTTTTACTTCACTTTGATTATACATATATTACATGTCACAGTGTGTAAAAAAATGAGTCGTAAACATTTCTAGCAATTATTTTAATTGTACTACACAAGAGATTTTGTTAAAAGAAAAGTATTAAAAAATATTTGATTCAGAGTTTAATATGTTTTATATCCAACCGATGTTGTTCGCAATTGAGTTTTCAGCTAGCTATACAGTTTTGCAATTCGTCGCGTTGTTACGCCTCATATTTTGTTCGTACTACACGTCATGTCGTAAAATATAAATAGGCTACCGATATAATGTGACAGCGACGCTGTAATCGGCCTCACCTTACAGCGAGTCATGCAATATGAGAAATATATATTGCGCACTCAGAAAAATATTTCAGGTATTTCAAACACCATTACGCTAGGTATTTCCTAGTGAAATACCTGAGAAATTTAAAAAACAAATTTAAAATACAATTCGTATACATACTACTGTATACATACTACTTAGAAAATTTAAGAACAAGGATCTGTGTTACTATTTTCAAAGTGGATTAATATTGCCTAAATGATCAGGTTTCGCTTATTAGATTTGGGGTTGGATTGATGATAATAATACATATTAATATCAAAATTTATAAGAGAACAAAAAAAAACCTGATTATTTTAGATAATATTCACTCATTTTGAAAATAGTGACGTATACACGGAAAAGACAATTTTGCTGAACTACAAATCTAAAAATAATTATGCTGAACCATTAAAAAATTTATATTGGACATTTAAACTGATTGCTACACTGTCAAAGCTTTTTGCATTAATATCATCATGCTTGAACCTCTCACATAATTATTTTGATAGTCCAACATCAAATTATTTTCTGATCTGTATTTAGCTAAATTTTTAAATACATTAAAATTGTTTTTTCCGTGTAGATCCTTGGTCCTAAACTTTCTGACCTTAGTGTACGTGTTTCAATTTTCTACTTTGAATTAAATTCTTTCTGTTATTTGAACCTTTATCTACCTGCCCAATCAAATTGCGTTTAAAATCAATTAAACGTTTATTACGCTAGCTCGATTTAATCGCATTTCGCATCCAGTGTCGATGCGAGATGAGAATCGCGCGGTTGTGTCTAACGTTAGATATATGAAAGTGCGACGGGACCACACAGGTTTTAAAACCATCCGCAGGAGTTACAGTCTCACGCGATCGCAGCAACTGCCGATGTAAACGAACTCTAGATCGCTTTATTCTGCTCGGTCAGGCGGCATCGAGGTCGTGACTGACAGGCCGAGCGGGTTTCGAGCAGGGGAAAAAAAGAGAACCTCTGACAAAATATGGCTGTCGCGATTGTCCTGTGAAGAGGCGCATTATCGGATCTGTTTTTTTTTCTCCTTTTCTGTCGCTCTTTTTTCAACGCAATGGCCATGACCTACGATCGACTGATCGCCAGAATCGAAACGCGATAGTAATCGGCACAATGTATCGTACCATTCGATATGCATTGTCACATATCGTCCATCATCGTTTATGCGAAGTCACTCCAAGAAATATAATGCGATTTGTACCTGTCTGGTTAGCTTCTTATTAATGTTACGTAGGTGCCAGATTAATGCAAATAATATGTTCTATATTTTGAAATTATCTTATAAGTCTGAGATAATAAAATAGTAGCGATTAAAGAAGATATTAATAAATCATTCTTATTTCGGTAAATTAATAATATATTAATGTAATAAACTTGATTTGATGTTTTAATGAGATTATATTCAAATAATAAACATATATGCACGAATTAATATCGTGTTAAATTCTTTTTTCTTCCTAGAGTGCATATTTCTCAATTTCTTTAATATAAATAAAGGGTATTCATTACAAGAGATTATGTAGGAGAGTGATTGTGATTGTCGAAGGATTCTTGCTAGTGTGTCCTTTGCTCACCTTTGGTAGGACGATCGATAAATATCGATTAGCTTATACTTTGTGGATACATAAACCTACACCTACATATTTTCTTGTCATGGCCATTTTACATGTTGAGTACTTATGGTCCGAGAAGGGTTATTTTCCTGATAATACAATAAAATTACGAGCAATCAATAATGTTGAATTTGATTAAATAAAAAATAAGAAGGGTCTATTATATAAAATACTGAATTGTTACGTTGAAATATTATTTCATACTTTTCCTTATTTTTTAAATGCTATATATTTTTTCTCGATATTCACGTATTGTGCAAACAGACAGCTCGTAAGTTAATTTACTTTAACGTTAATATTGATTTTTTAAAAACTGGGATAATTTATCGCGTACACGATAAAACGCGTAAGGAAGTTTAATATTTGCTCTTGCAGTACTTTCAGCACCGTTTTCAATGTTACCGAAAACTGTGTCAGTTGAAATTTGCTTGGTATTGCCGGAGACACGTAATGTTACACTTAAATCTTTTCCGAGGTCATGAATCTTGGAACTACGAGAGATTAATGCGCGAAATTTGCAGTTTTTTTTTTAACTAGATGATTATATTCATTTAATCTGTTCTTAATTTTTGTTTTAAACCCCGCTCTATTTTTCTGGATTTTTTCGTGTCAAAATCACGCTATTGTATTTAACTGTAAAGCTGCTGTGCAACGGTTCTATATATATCGCGAGATCATTATAGCGTACAATATTTGATGGCACACACGTATATGAATCGCGAAATTTGTTAAGAACAAAAAGTTCACATCTCTGGAAATATTCGCATACGTGTTCGCGAATAAAAGTGATTCGATAAAATCTGTTTCGGCTTGTCCTATTGACGACCTCGTGTATCAAACATTCAAACGTGATACAGGATGTTGAATGCTTTTATGTATTTTTATGTGCTTTTATGTGCTATTTGACGCACGTATAATTTTTGATAACGACATGGTATATTTTATACACAGTACGTGGGCATTTGAAAATAAAGTATGCAGATATATATCTCAAAAATATCAAGATTTAGATGTATACATTAAAGTAGAAAAAAATTGTACCTCGGAAAAAGCAATTTCACAGTGATTATAAAAAGATATCCAAAGCGATTTTATAATAATAAGGAGAGATTGTATGAATAAAATATTTGCATACTTGTAAGACAGTTTCGATTAAATTCTATTTTAAAACAAAAATTCAATTTCACGTGTAGCTGTCAGAATATCTAACCGGAAATTATTCTTTCGAAAACACTGATCGGTTGCCAGATTTAAAAAAAATATTAAAAATTGATCGGAATCAAATAACTATAATGGGAAGATGGTACGTTTTGAACGCCTTGTATGTTCATTAGTGAATACCATTGCATTTATTGCGCAAATTATAAACGCGGCATGTCATCCCCGTCCTCCCAACCATCCAAACGCAAATCATGCACTATGAAAACCGGCGGTCGGTCCGAATTCATTTAAATGCCGCGTTTAATTCCGCATGCCTTATCATAACTATTCCGGCAATAACCATCACACCGAAGATTCGCAGCCGTGAACCCGAAGAAGGTTTGATTTCAAATAAATATTTCTTACGAACGGCAGAGTCATTTACCAAACGGCCGCCGATGTTGTTATTGCCTGCGTGAAATATTAAAACGTTATTTGCGCTACAGTTTAATCAGACTTCGCACTGACAGGGTCGTTAATATCGTATGTGACGGATAACTGGCAGTTTAAATATTCATCGACACATTGCAGTACAAAGTGCTCGCAGCACCGTGAGAAATACAGGGGCGAGTGTCTTTGCGCGGAAATATGTGAGCATGACGAGCAACCGTGAACTGCTAATTTCGCGGAGTTTCATGTTTAACGTGGCGTACTTCCTACACGAGGCAAAGGTGATGAATAAATTCTTCTGTGGTATCTCCGGGCCACGGAGTTGTGAATTAAATAACAATGAAGTCTGTAATAATACACACTATACCTCCTCTTGTTAAGTATATTTAACTTATTGTCGCGAAGTGCGGTAGATTTAATATATAAAGCACTTAATAACACGAAACAAATATGTGCGTATTTACTATCTTTTCGGATAGTGCACAGAATTTTTAATTGATAAATTATGGAAATCTCTATTATAATTTCTTTAAGGAGTTTCCAAACTTTATAGTTTTCCTTATGCGGATCGTGACTCATTTTTTAAAATGGCAAACATGCGCGACCCATTTATCTTTAGGAATTATGAAAAAGCGGGGGAGGGGGAGTAAATTGATTTTTATTTATATCACTTTACTTCTTTTACTTTTTAATCATTTATTGAATATAATTTTCTAAATCTTTTTCCCAACATATATATAAGACGTGAAAGTTTAAAGAATGCATTTATTTTGTATTTTTCTTGATAATATTTTCGATGTCATAACGAAGCGAATTATTTTTAGGTACAAGGAGTTTAATAGTAGCAGTTCATTTCGAAATGGTTCCTATCAAACTAGAGAAAAGTTATGTTAAAATTAATGAAATTGTTTCTTTAATTTGGTTTTTTAAGTTGAAGTAAAAATACCTTTGAGAGAGAGAGAGAGAGAGAGAAATAAAAATTTATTTGATTTCAAGAAATAACGTTACTAGTCTTTTTTAAAGTAAATAAATTATTTGTACAAATTATTTGTTTTTTTTTATTTAAATAAATAATTTTTTTAATTTAAAAAAAGTATTGACAGAAATAATTTAGTTGTTCTAGTTTTAAAAATATATTTCTTCTTTTAATGAAATAGTTTGATTATGCAATACAAACCTTTCTTTAAATAAAAGAAATATATTCTTTGATTTAAAAAAGGATTTGCATTGCATAACCAAACTATTTCATTAATTCTAATAAAAGGAACAACCAAAAAATTTCTTCAAATAAAAGAAATTTTTCTTTAATTGTATAGCAATGCACAATTTTTTTTTTATTCAAACAAATAGTTTTTGACTCAAAGAAACTTTACTCTGAGTGTAGCTAAAAAATTTTTTTCGATTCACCGGTGGGTTTTATACTTTGGGAATCCCTGTTCTAAACGATAAAATTTTTATTCGAGATAATGACGTTGCCTAGAGACTTTACAGAGAGCATAATCTTTTTGCAGAAATCTAATTATTTAGCCTGCAAAAATGAGTGCGTTAAAAAAGATTTGAGTATCAGTATGTGATGCTACATTTATAATATCTAATAGATTGTTTTATACCACTGCTTTCAATTCCTTACATTTAAATGAATCTTTTTATGACGTGTACATAAATCTCTGAATATTTGATTACCAATAGGAACAAGATAAATTGAGAGGAGAGAGAAAGAGAGAAAAAAAGAGAGAAAAGAAAATTAAAAATTATTCAAACTATCTCTTACTCTGAATATTAAGGTTGGAATATATACCTAACCATTCATCTACACATATTTCTACGGATATTCAATGTTCGTTTCAATCGGTTCCCGCTTGAAACTACCGGGGCACCGGATGTGGAAACGTAAGGGGGTACGAAAATCAATGTGTGCGGTATAAAAGTTTCCATGTCTCGGCCACGGTTCCCGCGGCTCTCGTTCATACAGGAGAAGACGAGACATATCCGACGAGTAGCGAGCGGGCCAATTTGACCGACGTCGAAACGCAATTACCAGCGACGTCGGCGCCGGCACCATCGGCGGCCCATCGCAACCAAATTCGCTTCGCGCGCGCACATTTGCCGTGGGAAAAATCGAAGAAAATAATTACGATTACCTCGATATACCGGGCGGCGCGGCGCTGCCGGGGCACATTTCGCGAACTGGACGATAACGAGCACGAGAGGCGCCGGCACACGCCACCCTTCGTGAATCGCGTTTAACCCAATACGGGAAAAGCGCGTCACGAATGGTCTCGGGAATAACAAGCACGGGACGCGTTCTGGAAAGCAAGAACGTTACGAACAGCCTCATAAAAAATGGTGTTTGCAATGTCCGTGGAAGACATTCCGTACACGTTTATTCCATATATTTCGCATGTCCAGCGAAAGAACCACTGCTCCATAATAGCTATGGAATTTTAAAGAAACGTTCTATTTTATATAAGTTACCCTCTCTCTCGCTTTGACATACATTTGAATACAAATTATCCTTTATGTTGTGAGAAATTGATAAGTAAACAACATTATCAAGATATTTCTGCGCAGATTTTAAAATATGGATATTCAGTTGCAAATGTCGATGCTCAAAACGCTGTGAAAAATTCATAGCTGTAATATTACAGTGAAGATTTGTGCTTCTGCTTCAAACTTGAATAATAAGTATGGTAATATATTAGCTGAAGAATTAAATTAAAAGTAGCTTACTATTTCAGATTGTTTTAAGAATTATGAAAAGAGGCTGAAGTAAAATTCTCATATAGTTAATTAATAAAGAAAGAACGATTTTGTCGAAGTACCTGGAAATTTAACTAGATCCAAATTTCAAAATAATTTTGTTGGTCCATCAAAATGTAGGGCGTTGAAACGTGACGAGCAAGGCTGCAAAAAGTTTCAACATTCTAGCAGCCAATTTGTGTGTCCTACATAATTATTTTGGTTGTTTAACAAAATTCTATTCGGATCTGTATTTAACTAAATTTTTAGACTTCAGCAAAATCGTTCCTTTCGTGAACAGAAAAAAATTCCAAAAACACAAAAATATCACATATCGTGCTATTTTTTTCGCATTTGACTACTGTTGCACAGAATGCGCGAATAAAAAAATTCACATCCTCGAACAGTTAACAAATGTCTGACAAACAGCAAGTTTCTCCTCTCAGTACCACCATGCTGACGAGTGAAGTAATACGTTTCACGTCGTTACCGTTCGTTGTACGTTCGCAAAGCATTCACGGTGACAGTTGGCTAATTGCAATTTTTTTTCCCTACAAACACGAGATGATCGATACTTTTTGGATATCTAGGATTTAGAATATCGCAAATGGATATTGGTTCCTCTTGAATCTCTCAGCGTAAGCGATCGCAGAAGTTGTGTAATTTGCGTAACACATTACACATCATTTTACGCGATCGTGCACGCCATCATCCCTCTGAGCGATCTTGAAAAGCCGCATCTTGGATTCAGAGGTATACGAAACTACTACCTCCTTACAAGTTTTCGTCGTACAAATTGTAAATCGATAGTTTTGACTTTGAACTGTGGAGATTCTCTCTAGTATAGTTGATAATAGTTTACGCGCGTGCATATCGTAAGACGCAACCTATCGTATACGCGTTTTGCTAGAAACATCGTCTGATACTGATTTATGGTTAGTTCGAAGGGGGAGAATTCATGCAATCAGTATCAGCAGCGCGTGTCCTTTGACTTCAAAGCGACGGAATATTACGGTACACCACAATATTCTTGGTACACTGTGTCAGTTATTGAGTCCCCAAGAACCATAAAATTTCTGCCACACGTGTTTTATTAATGCGCTCATTTTTTATTTAAACACAAAGTCCTCTTACCTTTTCTAACAATGGTTTTTAAATTGGCTTAAGATTGCAATCAATCCTGGAGTGCCAGAGTAGGTGAATTTTCACCCAAGTGCTAATCCAAAAAAAAATTTTTTTTAGTAAATTTTTATTATTAAAATGTTTAGTGATGAGAATAAGTATTTTACAAGTAGATCTGCTTGCGTAGTTTCGAAATCTCTATAATTACTTTAAAAAATAAAAGCAGTTTCAAGTAGACTCGAATCTGTTCAATGGATTCGAATCATTTATGAGTTCCTCGAAAAACAAAAATGTTATTTCCAAGTATACTCGAATTTGGAACAAATATATTGGAATTCTTTCTAAATACTTTATTTCTAGTATTTACAAACAATTTTATTTTTAAAGTTCAAGTACTAATAACAATTTTTGTATCGAAATTTTTACTAGTACTTGAACTTTAAGAATAAAATTGTTTACGATAAAAATTATTTATAAGTATACTTCGAATCCTCGCAGATACTCATTTTAAAATTCGAAAATAACTAGACGGTATCGATTACTTCGCAAATACAATAACGATGATACAGTAGTATAAAGTATTATTTCTTATAAATATTGACTGCTTGAGCTTAAAGTAATTTAATAAAATTTTTCACATTAAGATATTGTTAGTTTAATTCTTCTAACAACCTATAAAATTGAAAGAAATATAAACAAATTCTTAAAAGATTCTTATTTAAAGATTCTTAATTTTGTGGGTGAATGTTTATTTAAAATATTATTTCATTAATAAGAAGTAAGAAAAATATGTATAGCAGGGTTAAGCTCTATATTTAAAATTATTAAATAAATGTCATATAAAAAACGAATTAAATAAGATACTCAGAATATATTTCACATCTTGAAACAATAAGTAGTTTGTACAAAAAATTTTTGCCATCAAAAAAAATAGGCTAATATCATCACATATATTTCCGAAGCATGAATGATAAACGCCATGAGTGATAAACGCGCTAACGATGAAAAAGTTTTTGCGTTTACCTCGTTTAACCATATGGATTTTTCATAGCCACATTTTGATTAGAGATCAACCAAGATTGTACTCAGCTGATTGAAAAGGAAACGATTATTTCTTGACGTAGAATCTGATGTTTATTAAAGTACCGTATCGGAATTTCCGATAATCATACGCGATGGGATTATATTATACTGTGGAAGAAAATAAAAGGAGAAAAATACAATATTCTATGCTCTGATTGACAATCGTAAATCTCACAAACTAGAGTAACGAATACGATTTCAAACAGAAAGATGATTTCACAAATCGCATACAATGAACGAATGATAACAATGATAACATAAACAATTTTAAACGTATTTAACGCCATTTAATGAAGCTAATATTTCACATGATTAATTTATTTCACACATTCGATGGACAATAGGAAATAAAAACATATTTCTATCTATTTATTTACAATTTAAACATAACAAATTTAAACATAACATAAATAAATAACAAGTTATGTTTGAATTGTAAATAAGTAGATAGAAATATATGTTAAAATTTAAGCTTAAGGACATCGTACCGTTTGCCCAGATAAAACATTAATTTATCGTTCTTATTTTCTGTCGTCCATCGAATCCTGTGTGAAATGAATTAATCGCGCGAAATACTAGCTTCGTTAAATAGCGTTAAATACATTTACAACTGTTGATCATGAGAGCTAATTATTCGCGCCAGCTAATAGTAATTAATCGTTTGTGAGAAACAATATCAAAGCAATCAAGGCTAGTAATTCTAATCTTTGCGATGAAATATTAAAAATATTTCGAAGTAACTGCGTATTGAATATTCCATTTCTTGCATTTTGAATTTATTTTTAATACACGATCGATATAACACGACTTTTCATTACTCAAATGAGTCAAGCCCATAATTCGTACATTATTCCTCGTTATCAATTTTAAAATGATAATCAAATCACATTTGAAACGGAAGTTTGAAGCATAGGATATATTCGAATTCAAGCATCGTTAAGAGACAATTATCGCCCGCAAAATAATGATTTATAATTGTCGCTTGCCGTTTAATTCCTCTATTTCCGTTATTCCTCCAGAAGAATAAATCGCATTGACCTCTTCTAAAAAAAAAGTGGAAAAATTATTAAAAGATTTAAAAATTTTATTAACATATAGAAGCATATAAGCGTTCTTTAAAGAATCGATTATTGAATCACGAGGAACAGGCTATCATAAGGCAAATTTTATCAGAATTTTTCAATTAAATCACAATTACAAATATATGACATAACGAATATAAAATTAATTTTATTAAGCTTATCACAAGATAACTAAGTTCTTCAACAAAAACGCAACTGTAAATACGAGCAAAAAATATCATATATTTTATATACGAAAAGAACAATTTTGCTGAAGTGTCTAAAAATCTAGCTGGATACAGATCTGAAAATAATATTGTTAGGTCAATCAAAATAATTGGGACAATCAAATTGGCTAGAATGTCAAAACTTTTTGTAGCCTTCCTATCATGCTTACCATAAGTGTCCTATATAATAACCTTGATAGTTCAATAAAATTATTTTCAAATTTTTCTATACCTAGCTAAATTTTCAGATGCTTCAGTAAAACCATTTTTTCCGTGTATACATAGAAGAAATACGAAACATAAAATATTGCTTGGCTGAGTTGACAATTAATTATTCATACATTACACAAAACAGCAGAACGACCTCTATATTGTAAGAGTCATGAATATTTTTATCTTTTTCGTTGCAAATGAGAAGCGAGTTGGCCAATTAGCAGGATTGTTTCAGAAATTACGCGAAAACGCGGTTACCTGTGAATGCTCGCGAATTATAAAACGTTTCAACTGGCTGTTTACACGGGGTGGCCAAGACATACGGTAATTGTTCGTATAATTAATTCCGTTGCGACTCACGCTAAAGTACGACATTTTGAATGGTACAAATATCGTGCGGTTAGCCAGTTCAAACGCACGCAGCCCTGCAAAACGATTTCGGACCGATTAACTGGCGGATTCGCGCTCGCCCCGAATTGTCTACGATGAGCGAGAGCTAGAAATGTCGGATTAACGGTGCGCGCAGTCAACGTATTGTTAGTTTCGCTATCGTATTTACTTGATTTCCACTGGCCCATGTAACATCCATAGAAATCCAATACCGGTCGTAATGTGAAAACACGTAAACACATGTAGCGTGAATCTGCGAGTGGCAGCGCAACTGATTTGCGAGTGCAACCATGAATTAACGCAATGCTTTTATCATAAGGTAAATGGCAGTGCGTTGTTCGTTTATTCGATCTGCGCATTGCATAATTATTGCAGGAGTTGCCCGAACCATTATCATCGCGTCACGAAGCGGCGATATGAAAATTTCATGATATACATATTTATATAAATTATATGCTCTGATTGGATATATAAATGCGTGCGTTATATAAAATGTGCTTTTGTCATAAAAATTCAATTTTCAATTCGTAATTTAAGTTTAATTTTTAATTTAATCGGGAGAATTTAATTATTATCATCAAATAAAAATATAAAATTTTTTTTTCTTTAAAGCATGTATACAGACATATATTATGCATGAAAATATTCATATATTTTTACATTTAAATTTCAATTATTTAAAGGAGCGTTAAAAATATCATAAATTTATTTGTGAATTTAGCGAACGTTAAAAGAAGCTGATTTTAATATGTATTTATTCATTTGATTCGATAGATGTAAAAGAATTGAAGAGAGAACTAAAAGTTTTTATGAAAACGCGAGAGCTCTTCCAGAGAAATCGATTGTTCGGCAAGGGGAAAAAGTACCTCGGAAAGAACATTTCTCTATTGCGTCGAAACCCCAAAGATCATGATATTGCGGAAACAGCCATAATCTCCAATAATTAAGTTTCATGTATAAACGACGAGTTTGGCATGCTGCCCAACACGCCAATTACTGAAATGGACACCCGATTGATTGATCGAAATACGCGGATATGTGTGTCGACATTGTTCTCGGTCACCCAGCTCAGCAATCTATGTGAGCCGCTTGAAGGGTGTTTGGACTGCGAATTCTATCGAGTTCAAGTGAGTTGAAACCATTTCCTCGTTCGTTGATATCATTTCACGAGTTCCCCTCAGAAAAGCATTTCGCCGCTTCTACAGAGAAAATGATTTTCTCTCTCTTTGTTAATCCTTCGTTGGATATTGGATTGTGCGAATATGTATAATGTATTCATACAATTTGATTTATTTATATATGCATTTGTATGTATGTATGAAGTACATCTATACATTATTAATACAGATTCTGTCATATACAGATGTTCGGACCAATTTGAAATTTATTTAATTTGTTTTTGAGTTAATTTAATTTAATTCGATTATAAATTTTTGCAAAGGAATTTTTTTATAGTTTTCAATCTTCGATATTGGAGAAGATCTGTCTCTTAAGTCATTTTTTATTTTCCATTTAATATACTAATTTGCAAATAAACGTAGGAAATTGTAGCTTGATATTTCAGATATCTATTATAATAATGTTTAACTTTTTACCAGTAACCAATTAATTTATTAAGCCTTTTTACAACATACTGCAAAAAGTATGATTTAGAGAACTGGTATTTTAAATTGTATTTATAGGATCTCTTAAATCGTATTTCCTTTGAAAATGTCGAATTTGAATTAAAATAATTAAAAACATAAGAAATTATTAACTAATACTTATTTTATTAATAATTTATTTTAAAAAATAATATCAAATATTTAATAATTAACAAATAATGGTAATGAAAAGATAAGGACGTCGAAATAAACTAATTTGAATTTATTTTTGCAATTGGCATATTTTTGTTTATATCAATTATTAGTTTTATTATAATTAGTAATCATTTAGATTAATATCATTTACATTAATATCATTTATTGTATTAAAATTTATAGTGGTACAATTTATGAAACTTGATAGATTTTATAAAAGTATTGAGTTAATTTGTATAATTTGTAATAATTGCAATATGTGTACACAATGAATAAAAATATTCTACAATAAATCTTCTTTTATAAAAATATAAAAAATTAATATATAACGTGATTACATTATTAACTACATAAAGGTTGATTTAAAATTAACTTCAATGAATGGCACCTGATTTTTTAAAGTATCGTTAGCATGCCCAAACCAAGAGATGTAATCTTCAATTTTTGTCTATATTACTCAACTTTCATTTTTATATTTTTGTCACTAAATATTGCTTATATTAAATAAAGATTTATGTAAAATATCGAAGAGGTATGGTTTAGGAGAACGGTACGCATTCAACAACTCTCCCTTAAATACTTATAAATGATAATAATAAATGAAAGATCTAACCGTTAAGGCACTTCGTTTATATTGTGTTTTCACATTTCGATCGAAGTTCTCTATTTAGAAAAATTTTAACAAACACATAAATGCAAATTTATTTATTTACAGAAATTATGAATCATAAATACAAATTGTTTTTTACAATGTAATAAAAATTTTTATGGTCAATAAACATGTAAAAAGATTTGTAATCTATCTCTGCAGAAATCTCTTTTATTCTCTTGAGAACCTATGTCAATGAATAGATAATTTTTAAATTACAGTCCTAATCGATTAGTTTAGTTAAACTAAATTTTTCAACAGCACTAAAATTTAACTATGACGTTAAGACACTTCGTTTACATTATGATTAAAATTTTTGTTGAATTTTTAATATATCGAATGTTAATATAATGTGATTGTTATTGAAATATTTTGTGTTAAATTAATATTCATCATTTCTTAATGTCAAAATAGTGCAATTCATGGATAAGTAGTTTTAAAAAGTTAATTCAAAAATAAATGAATAAAGTGTTAACGTATATTATAATATATTAATTACTGATATTATAATATTAGTAATTAACATATTATTCAGTAATTATGTTTTTACTGAATATATTATATATTATCAAGCTTTTATTGAAGAAAAATACTTCTCCATAATTTGTTTTCAATAATTTGTTTGTATCAAAGTATTACATTTTTACGATAATTTTGTACATAATAATTTCTAATATTTTCTAATACATTCATCTTATGTTAAATTAACAAAAATTTAAATGTATTATTTGAGCTATGCAATATAGGTTAAATTGAACACAAATTCTTCAACGACTGCAACAATTGCATTTTTTGTACAATAAGACATACAGCAATTTTTGAATAACATTGTGGTTAAATGACTTGTTCAATGTATTATCGTTCGATAAATGTGAGGTTTTATATTACCTAGAATTAATTAGTAAAGCGTAACTTCTTCGAATTTTTTTTCTTTAAAAAAAAGCTATACATAAATATAGACGTAGTTCTACCGAGCAACCACGGGGTTTCATCTCCGCCTTTAATGGATATTCAATCAGACGAGCTAGCGGCGCCAACTTCCTCTCCTGGAACTATATGTATAGAAAGCTCCGGTCTCTTATAGAGACGAATTATTTGCAAATCGGAGAAGCGTAGACTAGCGTGCAAAGATGATTCGCCGTCGGAAATCTACGTTGGTCGGGTCTAAATTGCTAAATTAGTGAGCACCATTCCAATAGTCGAGAATTAACTACCTTAACAGTCGCCGCAGCGACATTGCTTGTGCATCTTCGTGTACGCTCTATTGCACGTTGATCGGCGATTTCCCATGTGATATATCCGATCAGCGACCTTAATCGTGCGCTATCACGTACCTCGTACGATAGGTATCGTAAGGCTCGAGATAAAACTATACGGACCGTCTCACATTTAGCGTGCCGTTTTTCGCTTATGCTCCATTTGGTCAATTTGAGGTCGACTTTATCTTAGCAAAAACTCAGTCAGAGAGGGGGGAAAGGATTTTTATTTGTGTTGCATGTTCTCGATGCTGTTACAGATATATTTACAAATTTGCAAAGTCCACTTGAAGTTGAATTAAGAATGAGGTTTTACTGCGTTTGCATATCTAAAGCTAAATTTGTCTGCGAGAACTTCACTTCGTCTTCAATCGTTTATGAACCAAAAACTATTTAATCTTTCACGAAGAAAAGCAGAACATTTCATGTATTAAAAAATCAATTCCAAAATTCTGTCAAAGAGACATTTACAGACGTCTTGAAAGATTTAACGCGACCTGTATTTTGTTTTATTATATCGACTTCCGTTATCTAAAAGAATTTTATCGATAAAATTGTGTGCCGAATGATGTAATTGTTTTGCACGAGAGATTGCACTGCAAAATTCAATCACTTTTCTGCTAAAAACATAATACCACTCACGAGATTTTTCTCAGAACTTTTACAAACTAATCGAGCGATAAATAAGTTAAACTGCTAATTGAGCTTCTGCAGCACGCTTTTGAAGAATTATCCTGATATTAAGACCGGAAAATTAAGATGTTTAGTCAATCATTATCAAATTTGATTCCTATTATTTCTATTATTGGATTATTTTTCTTACAGTCAGCGAACAAATAAAAGAAGATTTTGTTATATATAATAAAATTTGTTTTTTTGGAAGGGTTTTGCTACATTAAGGATGCAGTGACTGTATCGGACATACAGTCACTGCAAAGTAAATAAAATTTGGAAATATGTTTAATGTTAACATTTCAAATAAAGTATATACATATAACATTTGTGTGAATTAGATTATAGTTTTATTTAATAACATATTTTTACCCTATTTGTTATTAAAAATTAAATTATTTTTTACAACATTAAGAAAAATCTCAATTTTATTGTGTAAATACCTTAAATATTTAAAATCATTTATTACAAAGTTTTGTGATTGTTTGTTTAAATATTTTGTAAATAAATAAATAAATTTTGTTTATTTTACAGAACTCTGCATCGCAATAAAACTTTACATACATCGTTTTAAATATTTGAAGTACTTAAATAAAAAAATTCTGATTTTTTCATTACTTTTTATTTCATTATTTCATTAAATTATATTTTCATTAGAGCACAAATCTACTTCTTATTGAAATACTTTTTTATCCAGATAGAAAATTGCAGCCAAATTTTTTCTACTACTTTCAAACGTAATATAAAACAATATGTAATTTTTTCATAATGTTTAATTTTTTCTTAATGTTTTGAAAAATATCCTATATATTTTTAAGGAACCGTTATCGCTACAAATCATCGTGTGCTAAAAGGTATTTTGCTGAACGTGTTTTTCTCAATAAAATGATGACGTTATGTCGGGATGACATCAACTTGTTACCGTCGCAAACTTTTACGGTAGCAAATCGTCGCTTATTAACGTAACGAAACTGCAGTCGCATTTTCAAGTAAAATTATATTGTACATTCAGTAAGCAAAAATTTTAAATAAACTAATTAAATATCCAATCTGCAGCATACAAATAAAATACAACGCAAAAGATCAATACGTTAATGATATTTTAAAAATTTCTAGTTATATTCAGTAAAAAAGACATTCCAATATAAACTAAAAGGAAGTAAAGAGACTTAAATTGCAATTTACATAAATTTAGCGCTTATATATATTATATAAAAGTAAAACGAGAAAGCAAGTAGACGACTGGAAATGCGAAAATGGAAACAGGATTAATTTGCAGAGTTAGAAATAAAGATAAATTGTTATTCTTTGTTCAGTCTCGAATAGACTCAACTTTGATAGAATTATCGAGTCATGCGTGTGCGTTAAAAGAAACTTAGGAAAAAACAAAAAAACAGTCGAAAACTTCAGTTACTTTCGCTAACAAGATTGATGTTGGTTATGAATAAATAAAAAAAAACGCGAAGAATCTGAGAAACTCTTTATATCATTGCAACCTTTACGTGACATTTTATACGCGATACTTTTAATGTATGTACTACGGGGATACTTTAACATATGTTTCTGGCATAAATCGTTAACCAATCACGCGCAACTGAAGCTCGCTGACTAAAATTGATTAGTAAGCTATTTCACGTGAGCGGTAGCTTCATATTTTTCGACGCCTGATGAATTATTCGCGGAGATACATCGGGTGATGAATCACGCTACATTTTTTATTTTCGCACCGTATATTACCGTATGTACGCGGAACAAATAAATGAGTGTTAATTACGCTGTATCAATAAAAGTGATTGATGACTCTTTCTAAGTTTTTGCGTAAATCAGACCGAGGATGTGTAAATTAATGGCTCGAAGAAAAGATCCTCTCTGAGAAGAAACAAAAATTAAAAAATTCTTTCAGTTGTAATTATTTCATACAAATTAATGGTTGAAATTATTAAAAATTCTTATCAAGAAATTATAAGTTGAAAGCTTCTTATTTAACTGTATATCATATAACTACATTTTATTTTTCTGTATAATATAATATCTGTATAATCTGTGTAATTTATATAATATAATTTTTACTAATATAAATATTATAAATATTATATATTTTTTTAATTATATATTCTTTATAAAATATTTTTAAAAAAGGAATATATATATATGTTTTTTTTCATAAAAACATTTTACGAATATTAGTTAAGTCTAAATATAAAAATAGTAAATATTTGAATGATTAATAGCTTACTATTGTATTAACAAAATAGGGGAGACCGGGGCTATTCGTTAGAGAGGGTAATTCATAAAAATGGAAATATCTTTGTATGGGTATATGTTAAAAATTTACTTTAAATAC
>QKQZ01081628.1:0-33132 GCA_003595255.1 Solenopsis fugax | reverse complement strand
CCGCACGGACGAATGAACGATCGCGCCGACAGCCGCGCGGAGCGCGCGCGCGTATTGCGAATTCGCATATCGATATGCCGGGAGGCGCTGACGACTTAAGACTTAAGACTCCCACGTCGTTTCAGCGAAAGACAGATGGGGATGATGTAGACTATAATATAATTATGATCTGTAATCATGGTTCTTGGGGATGGATGACGTTGGAAACATAAATCGACGCTCAGATTATCATTTTCAAAAAATTATGATTATTATAAATTCATATCTCGAAAATAAATGATAATCGATTCATTCCCAATTTCTTTTTTTATATAGCTATTTAATGCGAAAGTTTAAAGGCAACACTTACGAAATTTCCATTAATTGATGATTAATGAATTGAATTCAATTTCTGGACAGAATTACTTGCCGTAAAATTTCTATCCCAGAAAATAAGGTGACATCTTAATAACGTCTTAATGACGTCTCTAACATCACGCTATTAAAATGTCATTTAACGTCAGCTAGCTGGCTAGGATATAATTTTGTTATGTCTGATCAAATTGGTTTTTCGTGTATTGAATTATAAAAAAATTATTCTATCCGTGCTATCAATTATTGTGGATTGTTGCATCTTTTTGACTCGTTCTCCTTCTTCCGAGTGACATATCGATAATTCGAGGGATTTGTTAGTAATAATAAGTTAACATCGGAGACTCTGGAATGCATTTCATAATATAAATATTAACACATGCAATATGCATATGTAATCGAATACAAAATTTAATTTTTAATTGCGCTTTGCAGTTCCCTGGTGAAAATTTCTCTCAGAATTTTTGTATAATTTTATAACTTTCTTAGATTTTTTACATTGGAACACTTTTCAGAAATACTCAGAAAGTTTACAACTTTTTTTCAGAATTTTTCATGTATGTTAATTATGAAATATCCCAAGATTTTTAACAATTTTTTGTCTTATAATTTCTGACGAAATGTTATAAAATCTAAAAAAAGTTAGAAGTATTTTTTTTAGAAATTATGGGATGAGAAATCTCAGAATATTTCAGAATTCACATGTATGAAAAATTTTAAGAGAAGATGTAGACCGAGTATTTCCAAAAAATGTTCCAATTAGTATAAAAATTATGAGAAAAATTTTCATCAGAGTTACTACTTTATTTCTTCTAAGTTTACGTAATCCACAGTAACATCAAATTGTAGTAACGACTTTTGCAGCAAAAATAATTAGCTGAGAAATTAACAGTGGAAGAAAAAAGTGGTCTTTTGTAGACGTTACATTGTAGTCGCTTGTCGTGGAGACTCGCTTTAAACGAGACAGGTGAACAACACGTGTAACGTGGCACATCGTACGCGCCGCTCACATACACGATGTCGTTTACGGCAAAAGAAGAAAAACGCCCATTATCTATAATCGAGCGGTGAGTTTCTTCGGGGAAAAAAATTATTCACCGTGCGATCGCATCGATCCTTTGTTATTAACCACCTCCATACTATATTTAGCGGTATCTTTTCGAACCATCTTTCCACTAAAGCGCAACCGAAGCGCATCGGAACGGGGATGATCCTCTTCTCTCTCTCTCTCGAATTACAATAGGAAAGATCTTAAAGTGGAGGAGTCGAATTAGATCTGGAATTGTGATTCAAGCAAGGAAAAAAAAATTTATCCTGCATTAGGCATGAAACGGCGACGCGATTGCTTATCTCACGAGGAACTGATACTCGGTTACGTGCGTGTCATTAATTGCGACCAGTTGACATCAATTATGAAGCATACGCTGGCACTGTTTCTAATGATGTAATCGAGTGGAATGCGTGAAAAATACTTTTACCGCTCGCATTGTAAAACGTTGTACAGGCTTAATGTCATACGGGCTTGCACTGACATTTGTGTTTAATTTTGTTAAAATACTAGTTCAATATTAAGAAAAAATATACAACTGATAATAAAATTATGTTATAGAGCGGTAGAATATGTCATTATTTCAGCAGATACAGAATCAACAAGTATGTCATTCGTATTTCAATATTACATAACGTGCAATTCTAAACACAAGCATTTTTCAAATTTAAAAGAACAGAATTTTTAAATATTAAATCCTAAATACTGAATTTTAAAAGCTTTGCATTACTTATAAATAAAAATATGTCATTATTATGACACGAGTAACATATTATACGAAGTGAAAACTAGCTAAAAGGCTCAAGTCATCTTTTAAAATTTTTCATTACACATGTACTGCAATAAATCTTTATTTTTATGCGAATACGTATTTACATACTTATATTTCCGTACAGACGGAAAAGCAAAAAAAAAATCAGTAGATTACAAACTCCATCTTTTTGCAAAATAAATTTCATTACTAGTCATTTCTAATCCATCCCTTCTTCAGGATTTTACAAATGATAATCAGCGCATCTGTGTTTACGCGACGATTCATATTACGAAGTCAAATTTAATCTTGCTCCAGTCGATTGACAGACTTAGCGTATCTGCGAGGTAAGGGCAGTAAATGCCGCCGTATGCACGCGCATGTGTATACATTCGCGCAGATAAGAGAGGCATAGTAGCGAAGATATAAAAACCTAATAGCTGCCTGGCCCCTGACGC
This sequence comes from Solenopsis fugax, assembly GCA_003595255.1. NCBI lineage: Eukaryota > Metazoa > Arthropoda > Insecta > Hymenoptera > Formicidae > Solenopsis > Solenopsis fugax. The sequence continues at coordinate 30,524 of QKQZ01081628.1, read as the reverse complement.
ATGCTCCGTTTCAGGGTCTGGTTGTGGGGTGATATCCAGTCGGGTAAGAGAGCTTCGTCTGGTCCGCGTCGATCATTACCTGACGGAGCGCAGAGCTCGTCGAAGACGCGACGAGAGAGAGAGAGAGAGAGAGAGAAGATGAGGGTTTACCCGTTACCACCCGTTCCTTTACGCCCTGCACGGCGTCGCATATACTGAGGAATAACATCCCCATATTTCCATCCCGCCAAGAGAGTCCAGGTCCATGTCTGTAAAACGTCGACGAATCCCTTGGATTCCATCGGAGCGACCGGCTGTTCGGCTCAACACAGATCTCGGCGCCAGGTCCAAGCCTTTATCAGCGATTAAATAAACGTGGCCTCGACTGTCGACTCGCCTTGGGCTGGCCTTGGGCCGTGACCAGTGACCACGTCATCGGCATCCCCGGGATACACGCGCGTGTACGTAGAGACCAGTGTATGCTGCATAATACGGTGTCGGTGTGCGTGCGCGGTGAAACAACACACACCACCTGTGGCACATCCGTCATCCGCTGTCGTATTTACGTCGGTATCTCTGTCGTACATATTGCGTTAATTGGAAATTCAGCAATGATACCGTTCGTCTCGACGACCATTTCGACTGCCGATTGGATGCTGGAATTGAAACCGGTGTAACTTTGGTGAGTTCCACTGATATACGATTGTGCGAAATGTAGATAATAAATTGGATAGATGTATAAAGACTTTACATACACGTAGATAGAACGTACTATGCATTTTTTAAACGTAGAAAGCATTGTTATCTACACCCAGAGATATGTATAGCACAAGTATGTTCTATAAATTTTATCAAATGTACTTTATAGTTAAAAACATAATTTTACAAACTATACATATGTCTTTATCAGTCTTTGCAACATAAGCTGTAGAAGCAAAGTTTTATCTGTAGCGATAGTAATTTATTACTCACAACAGTAATTACAGCAATCATTTTTATAACATCATGCATTTGTATAACTAGTAAATCAATAATTTAAAAAGATAAATTAGAAAATATTAATAATAAAGAAAATGATTGCATAATCGTGTCGCCTTAAAGAATAATAATCAGTGCATATTTTCGTTCTGAATGGATTTGATTTATATCCGATCACTGTCATATGCCTTTAATATCGAAGTCTGAAGCATCAAAATTATATCGATTTCAACCCTTGTTTTCGATCATTGACCGGTACAAGTATGCACGAATGATTCGAAAACAAAAAAAAAAGGGAAGTCGAGCGCGATAATCTTGTTAGTGAATTAATATCAACCCGATGATCACAGAGAGAAAAAGAGAAAGAGAAGAAGAGAGGAAGAGATAAATCAATCTAAAGTTATGGACTATCCGTTATCATATCGTTTGGATATTTTTATTTGTTATTAAATTATTTTAATTATTATATATATTAGATACTCTTTATATATTGAATTTTCCAAGATAAACTAAATGTTTGTGATATATTATATAATTTAAGAAACTTTCGTACCTAATTCATAAGATTTTCTCGTTTGACCAAGAATAATTCTAATTGCAAAGGAGTAGGACACGGAAATTATCGATGATACTATGACCACGATGTCCTCGTTCCGCTCCAATATCAATATGGACGAACACGAGAAGAACTTAATGACAGGAACGTTGGAGCAGAGGAAGGAGGCCTTCAAGGAAGATGAGGAGCTCATGAGGGAAACTACAAAATTCATCAGCGAAGTGATAGAGACCGCCGCTACGGAGGCTTCGAAAAGAAAGGTTCAGTCAGAGGTATATAAATGAATCCGCGCGATTTATTATTTAAAGAAAACTTTCATTATGATAAGCAAAGTTCAACGAGAGATATATTAATTATTAATATAACCATCTATTTATAGATATCACCGTAAATATGGGGTATGCAATATTTCCTTTTTGTGTTTCAGGGAGCTGTTACAGGTGAAGGTAAGTACACATCGATATTACGTTCTGATTCTTACGACTCAAATGTTCTAATTTACGAGATTGAAACATTCTCAATTGAATCGCGTCAGGATAACGAAGGAAAAGAAGGTGGATATAGATAAAACGGTAAATATTTTACATTCTGAAGAGATAATGGAAGAAAAAGTAGGTAAAAAGTATGCGAGAAGAGGCATATAGTTCGATACGTGTAGATGGCTAGATTGCTAGATAGAGATAATTGAAGAGATTTATCGATCAATGTATAGGTCAATAGATAATAATTAAATAAGCATAATTTATTCAACAGTCGAAAATTTGAATCGGCAAGTAGAAATATACTTATTTTCGTCTAATATCTTCGTTGTTACGATGATACACAAAAATATGAACAAGATATATAAACGCAAATATATAAACAAAAAATTATTGTATAGAAAAGATTATATAAGTAAGCAAGGTTTGATATAAGCTAATCATTTAACTTTTTCATTAAGAACACATTATTAAATTGTTTTCTTTCACATTTTTTTTCTTATACATTTTCCTGTGCCATCAATAGCAACGAAGATATTTCAGATGATCAAGTTGGGTGGGACACCCCATAGAGCTACTTACAAAGTAGAACGTCGCGCAATTATAATTATCTTTCGAGATTGATATTTATAACACGCTGGCTATTCGTGTGTGTGTACAGGTAGTAGATTGAAGGGTGGCGATACCATAGCTGGCTGGAACAATCGAGCGCGTGGATTCTGCAATCGTATTCTGAATGCACTTTGCCCGTGCTTCAGTAACCATGGTAAATCGTAGTGCGAGTCATGTAGTGACGCCATTACCAGCTTCCTTTACAAATAAGTAGTTTTATATCACGCGATCATCGTCATATCGCCTCACCATCGATCAGACTGCAAACATACTTCCATATATCACTTACAGGTAGATGAAGAACGAGTCGATCACACCGATCAATTCGAATATCGAGCCGATTTCTGTAAAAAAGAAAATTATTTTAATCTCTTCGCTAATTAGCGAAGAACAATGTTCTTGTTTGTTAGTTCCATTAATTAAACTATTAACACTCGTACGAAACAATGGCCAATTGCCGTCGAATCGTTCGGTACTATAATCATTCGATAAATTATCTGATTATTCGTTTCGATCCTTCAATGTAAATGTTTACAGCACTCATCAAATATTCTAATCAAAGATGTTTTGTCGCAACACGCGCTTACCTCGCAAGATCTTCCGACTATCACGTGCAAATCCATTAGATGATAGCGCATTTAAACTTTTTCACCTAAACATCTTTACACATCAGTTAGCAGATTCGTAGCAATCTGGCATGTTTCATCATCGAGTAGTAAGCGCAACTGGAAACGGCAGCTTGCGTCGAAACAGACTGCAGACTGAGGATAAAGAGCGGAAGTTAATTAAGGTTTAAAGGAGGAGAAGGAGGAATTCTTTATTGTCGAGCGCAAGCGAGCTGGGCGTTTTCAGAGTGCATGTTAATTTTGCATCCCAAGCGACGCGAAAACGACGAGATAGTGACATTCTCCGCGCTGGTACCACTTGCATGCTTAAAGTATTTAGAAGATGTGGCAAGTAAACGATGGATACACAATGGATATGTATTCTTTTCCCTTAGAACTGTTCACCTGGACTCCGTATCGGTATCGCTTCACAAGACCTTAACCGTTCGATGACTCTTCGGATTTTCCGTTCCGTCGTGCAAGCTTGCCACAAGCAAAGAAACAAAAATAGGATTAAGTTTTTTCCATTGTCAATTCATATCTTGACTATCGAGTGTCTCTCGTGCGAGCCAACTGAAGACATCGCTTATTTATCTGAAAATCGGCGTGGCTTTCTAAATCTCAGTCTGGAGTAGTACACGTCGTTAGGGAAGGTATTAATCGCGTGTAAACAATGAACACTACCGTACGGTATGCAAATCGTCGTTGTCGACATACGCCCTGATTAATCTTCCTGATGTCTCGTGAAGAAAGATGCGAGTTTAACCTGCCGTGGCTGCTGTGCAGCCGAGTGTGACGGAAGCTACATTAGTGTTCAATGGAAGAGGTAACTATAGCTGTAATTGAAAGTGGCTCGAGTACTTTATTTTGGAGCAAGCTGCATCGCATTGTACAGCAGTTTGATCAAAGATATGGCAATAGTCGGATTCTTACTTCGTTCAAGATAAATGTCACGTTCATGCCTTCCGATTTTATAAGTTTCTCAATTGGCAGCATCTTGGCAGTAACGCTGCGTGACAGTTCCTCTCGCAATCTTCGCAATATTAATTTTGCTTTGATCTAATGTATAACAATTTTATATATACAATTAAATAAAACATGTTTCCAGATTTTAATGATATTTTTTTATATTTTTTTTTCTCTGCAAAGTTAACAAAACGACAACATGTTTAAACTAATTTTTTTATTATACAAAGTTGAAAGATTGAATATTGGAATTTATAAATGACAAAATGTAAAAAAGTGCTAGAAAGATATATGATGACGCCGTCAAAGTTTATGAGATAAATAAAATTTGATATATCTAATATTTTAAATTTTGTAAAAAGATTATATCCAGTGAGATATTTTAACTAATTGGTTTAGAATATATTTGAAAAGAATGTACACAATTAATCCAGAGATATAACTGGTTATATCTGTTCAAGTTTGAAGGCATTATCAAGCATAGCAATAATGCATGTGAATATAACTATAATAGAAAATTTGTATCAAACTGTACATTTTACAGTGTGTTTATGTGTCATAGAATGTCAAACAAGAGAATTAGTCAAACGTACTATGCTTTGTGATGTCAATATTAGTTTTGGTTTGAAAATTATCAAAGAGGATTTCGTTGTAGATAAGCAACCGTAACGCTATTGCTTGTTAGGCACAGGAGAATCGGATCAATACCGTTGGTATGGAACTGTCAACACATGTATATCATTATCAGAAATGTAGATGTGTGTGGGTAGTATTATCATATTTATTTTACACTTTCTGAATTTTTGCAAAATCTCTTAAGGCTGTGGAAAAAAAATATTTGTGCGCGGTTCTTGTTATACGTAATAAAAAAATTAATCGGTTGCAAAGATCAATTTCAATAACTAATCGATTACGTTCTCAAAGCGCTGTGTGTTAACTGTATTTATAATGAATGTACCTGTGTCAATCAACATTGTATAAGCCGTTAGACATAATTGTACAATTACATCGTTACACAGGGTATTCTCGAAGAAAACGTGATGTACAATAACTTCACTCTCGGAATAGAATTCAAAATTGAATTTCTCTCAGTATTATTCGAGGTCTGTTTATTCTGGTGAAAAATCTGATTTCACAAACAATTGATTCGACAAACATTGTCGAGGCAAACATCCTCGATATTTGTTCTTTTTTTAGAGTATTCCGGGGCTTACTAACTACTCTCTGCGAAAAGAAAGGCTCGATACAAATCATTTGCCATTTACCCCTGTGTAACGTGTTACTACGGCGATGAGACTATATTTTAACGTTGAAACATCGGCGGAACATCGGAAAGGTGTCGGAAAATCAATATATCCACGCGGTCCTCGTTTTGGCCACGAATCGCCGTTGCAGAGCATATGCCGCCTACATATTTTCACTGGCAAAAGCTAACAAGAGCGGGTGCTTTCCCCCCTTTAAAGCGTCGCCTTTTCGCTCTTAATCGTTCGTCTATATGTGCATATTTTAATTCCGATCATAGTGTGCAAGGGGCATGCTAGGAGGTTGCGGGGGTCCAATATGTTTATTTTCTTGCACACACATATGCGCGCGCACACATACACTACACATATACACATTTAGCAGATTGTCCCTGATGATTTGCTGAACTGAATTCTTATTCGCATATTTCTGGAACAAAGTAAAACTATGCAAAGAAGTACTTCACGTTGCCTATTTAGATGTATAGAGTTATAGAGGGAACAACAGTGTACTATGTATATCAGAGACGAGTGACAATCAAATGTGTGTGAATTGTCGTGATATATGTACATATATATATGCGTTATATAAATACAGATATATAAAATTTCATATCGCGATAAACTTTGTATTTTGCGTTACCGGAACACTCGATATATAAAGGAAATGTATTATATTGCATATAATATTGCGTTATCTTCATATTTTCGATAAACCGCGGAGTAATGAGCTAGCGGTCATTGACAGATATTAACCTACCAGACACGTATCATCGACAGACGAACTTATGAAAGTATTATTCTGAAAACGATGTCACGTATATAAATACACAATAAATATTTATGTTAAAAGAAACAGCGATCTGTCATTTTTATATTATATACATAGATGAGCTTTTTAATTCAGTGATTGATTGATCAATCGCATTATACAACTTTGCTCTGTAAAAACTGTATTTGCGCATAATGCGATTGATCGATGAATTAAAAAACTCATCTTATATGTACAAAACTCGCCTTGTATATCCCCTAATCCTCTCTAATTTTTTATTATATATTTTTTTAAATAGACATTGTATTTTGGTTTCCGCACTGTTTTTGCTCGTTTCCAATTATCAATACTGATGGCATTATTTTATATTAAAGACATAAATATATTAAATACGAGTTATGTTACAATTGACGTAACGTGTCTCCATGTTATTGCGACTGCTATGGTAACGCAAACCTTTACCTAGCAAGACGGTAATGGACGGTAAGTGTAATTGTGAAGAAGAGAGGTTGAGTGACTCATCCCTCATTTTATAATTTTCTGCCTAAATTATACGCTCAATGTGTATAATCTTGAATTTATATTAGCAATAAAAAGTGTAAAGACTTGGTTACACGATGGAGAATACGCATTGTATACAAGAGAAGGATAGAAATCAAAGAAAAGAGGAAGAACCCGTGGAACAAGATAAAAGTGACAAAGGAATTGACACTTATAAATCGGAACCGTGCACAAGACTGACTAAGCGAATCGCGGAGCCACTCGTCAGAAAATCTCGTAAAAAACATTGCGATTGGATGAAATCCACCTCTGACACGTATTGCCCAAATACCAAGCTATTAAAAAATTACGTGTATCAGAAAGCGTATGATCGCTTAAAAAAATACATTAAAGATGAATCGAAGATTTTTGATTTACCACAAAAATGTGAATCTTTGTCGAGGTAAGTTACCACCAGTTTGTAAAATATAGTTTGCTTGTTGCAAAATATAATATACGCTTTGATTACATTCCTTTGATTATATTCTCGTGGGTTTATTCGACATAAATTATATATCAAATTTTATTTGAAAACTTTATTAATTAAATTTAAAGGAGCACCACGGCGGCAAAGAAAAAGAAAAAAGAAATTGCTTCTCCCGAAGATGATTATTATACGTCACTGTGTCGGCAGAGAGCCGAATTTCGGATGCATCTGATTAGGAAGATCAAAGGGCCGGTGAGATGTGATGAAAGTTGGCGCGAGAACAAGATGGAAATTTGTAGCGAGGATGCAAAAGAGTGGACAGTTTTAGATGACGATAGCGTTTGCGGACAAACAACAGCAACTCCGAGCGACGTCGATATTTGGTTCACAGAGGAAGAAAAGAATCTATTGAGGTATTACTACTACATTCTTCATGAGGTTGACGACGCTCACGCAGGCACCTTAGATTCTGACACGTTAAAGAAGATCACGAGTATGGTGTCCGCTGAATGTCAGGAGAGACACAACGAGTGCTTCGATCGATTGATTCGAGAATTAAAAAGTGACTATGTTACGAGTATGAAAAAGTCCATCGTCGACTTTGTGCTGCAGGAACCCTTCGAGGAGACATTCTGTACTACGGTAAGTACGACGTCTACAATAACACGTCACATATACGAGGGATGAAATATTATTTCACACGCAATATAAAATTTTTTCGTCACCTGATATCGAGTCAGCGTTCAACAACGTGCCCTTTCGCCTTCTATACGGTCGCTTTTCACACTCGATTGCTTTTGCGATTACACATTGTGCACATTGCAGCCGTTACCCTCCCGAGGAATCGCCGAATTGTCGTCGCTGGAGCACTGTATTAAATACCAAAAAATAAGAGCGAAATTGGAGAAGAGATCGATCATCGTGTATCACCCGTGCATACGCAAAACTTTAGATTACTGGTATCGCGAATATGGGTTAGTGAATTTAAAAAAATGGCACATAGTATCAGAATATCTCTACACGTGAAATGACTCTTGGTCCAGTATAATTTTGTAATTCGTAGAGAGGCCAAACAAATAGACAAACGAGAGCTGACGTCGTACGGACAATCGTATGAGTTATCGAAATTTGATCACAAATTCTTAAAACTCCTCAGAGATACGAGCGATGATCTTCTCAAACGATGGCTGCCAAGAATCTGCAATATTTTACTTGCAGTAAGAAATTTGCTTTATTATTTAAATAAAAAGTACTTTTTATCGGTATTACTTCAGGTCTGATATCGAAATCTTCATATTCAGGCTTCAAAGAAGGGAAATTTGCCACCAGTGAATAAACCGCAATATAATAGATTCTTCAATTGCCTTGCCTACGTCATGGAAGATCAATTGCGAGACTTATGCTTGCGTTCGATGGAAGATTATATTGACTATCTCATGGACGTCGGTGTAAGTACATATCTCATAGACTCTGATGTTTCATTAAAACAATTTGATTTTAATATATTTCGGTCGAATGCATTAAATATAATTATCTTGAGCAGCACACAAATTGTGGCTTTAATATAAATGTTGTGGTACGGAATACATCTGTCATTTTTGACCCCACGTTCAAAGCATTTGCAAATGGACTTTCAATGTTGCTGAATTCTCTTTACGATGCTGTGACAACATTACCACGAGCGGAGATAAAACTTGAATGGCTTTCCCCAGATAGTAGTTTCCCTGAATTGCTTAAGGTAAATATTTCATGTAACATTGAATTAAAAAAAAAAGTGTAACGCCTTAAAACGTTTTTATCGTTAAATTATTAAATAATTACAAAAAATTACTATAATTAGTATTTAAATAATAATTTGATTATTGCACTCAATATAATGATCAGAAATTATTAATAAAATTATATTACTATAATTATGTACTATAATTATTAAACTTTTATTTCCGTAGCCAGTGATTTCTCCGGATCTTCTTGAGCAACATGCAAACGTCGTGTCAAATTTAATTGAACGATACAAAACTGACCCGGAAATGCAATTGCACGAGTTCGATAAATATATAAACTTGATAAAAGATGTGGATATTACTTACGTGCGGGACTTTTTGGACGCCCATCCACCTAATCCGTTCCAGAAATATTGCGAACTCGTTGATTATTATGATCGATTGAGCAAGAATATTTCGCTAGAGTTTTATTGGACAGGTTTTACTGAACTCTTTGAAGTTCGCAGACATCATATTATAGAACATCTCGTTAATACAGCTGCTCACCTTAAAAACGAATTAATTTCAAAAATGGTCACTGATTATCAACAAAAAGTTCGATCGTATGTTTCTCGCCAAGTTTTATCATACATTTGAAGTTTAAACAAATCTTATAATTTTACTATTTAATGATAATTTTTAATTATCAGTATAGGAGATGATTATCAAAATATCGCCGATCAAGCATTGAGTATACCACCCAATACGTCAGAACTCATGAAACTCCAGGCTTTTATATATAAATCTGAAACAGAGACTGTTTTTCAACTAGAAGCTCGATTGAGAGAAGTAATGAAATATATAATATTTTTATCAGATTATCATCATTTAACGCCAGTCGAGTTGAAGAACAATAATTTTGCTTTTCATTGGTGAGCATCTTAATTACATTAATTTAATTCGCAATAAAATTTGTTTTGTAACGCAACGTAAAATAAACTTGAATCGTACTAATTAATATAATTACATAAAAAATTTAATTAATACATATCTAAAAATTTTGAATATATATTTATGTTTCAATAATTTTCTTGAAATTCTCACATATCCAGGTATCATACAATGTCTGAAATTTTCGAAAAACACCGAGAGATAATTGCAAGTAAAACGGGCGAGTATCAAGCAACACTGAAAGCTAGAATTGAAAAATTTGAACAGGATCTTCAGCTTTATGCGAAATACTGCAATGAATTGCAATATTGGGGCAATATCGAGGAGATACAACGATACAAGAAGAAAGCTGAGAGTCTCAGTAAAAAATTAATCGCTGCTATGGATACAATTGCAGAATTCAACGACGAGGAAAAATTATTCGGTTGGAAAATATCACAGTATCCCTTAAGAAAGAAGGTAAAAAAAACTAGTTCAATTTTATTCTATAAGGAAGGAATAATATTATTTTTATTGATGATTAGATAGACGATAAATTGGCACCCTATAAAAAATTCTACGATAACGCCTGCGATTTTTTAACTAACTATGAGAATTGGACCGAAGCTATGATAGGTTCATATGATCCTGAAGTGATCGACACCGAAACGGGCGTTGCATATCGTATAATATATAAATTGGAAAAGGCTTTTCAAGAACCTGCAGTGAGGAAATTAGCAGAAATCGTAAGAATGAAAATCGAAGATTTTAAAGAGCATATGCCGGTGATACTGACCCTTGGGAATCCCTCCCTGAAAAGTCGTCATTGGGAGCAGGTTTCGGAAATTGTTGGGTTTCCGATAAAAGTCGATCAATACATGACGTTGGCCAAGGTAAAGGCAAACCTAACTGATTTGTCATTGGCTACAGATCGTAATCTTATTTATCCCTGCAGATTCTCGACTACGGTCTAGGCGACTACGTCGCGAAATTTGATGCGATATCCGAGGCGGCTACCAAAGAGGGTAATTTGGAGAAGGCTTTATTCAAAATGTATTCCGATTGGGCGGATATCGCGTTTACTGTCAATCTTTATCGCGACACTGGCACATATGTCATTGCCAGTGTGGAAGAAATACAGCTGTTGCTCGACGATCATCTAACAAAAGCTCAAACTATGAAGAATTCTCTTTACATAAAACCTTTTGAGAAAGAAACCCTGTAGGTTTACTTTATTAACTTCTTAAAAGAAAGTTTTAATTTCTTTTATCAGTTTTGCTACTTTGATTATCAAATAAAATTCATGGTTACTATATTCTATGCCGTCAGAGAATGGGAAGCCAAGTTGCTCTTGCTACAAGATATTATGGATTATTGGCTCAAGGTCCAAGCGACGTGGATGTATCTTGAACCGATCTTCACGTCGCCCGATATACAGCAACAGATGCCAGAGGAGAGTCGACGATTTACTGCCGTAGATAAAGTTCGTAATTGTTTTCAATGTAAATTAAATTGTCAAGTTATCGCTTATATGTAATTTACAAATGTTAAATGATTTAAAATTTTAATTATGTACGTAAAATAGATCTGGAGAGAAATTATGACAATCGTCGCGGGTAATCCAGCAGTCATGATCGTCGTCAATATCGACAAGATGCTGGATCGCTTGAAAAAATGTACCCACTTACTCGAATTGGTACAAAAAGGATTAGCCGCTTATTTAGAAAAGAAGAGACTCTTCTTCCCGCGATTCTTCTTCCTCTCTAACGACGAACTTTTGGAAATTTTGTCTGAGACAAAGGATCCCACGCGGTACGCTTTATCGCATCGATTATTATCATATATATTTTATTGTCCGTAATTATACATTTTAATTATTATCGTAGAGTACAGCCGCATTTGAAAAAATGCTTCGAGGGTATCGCAAAATTGAGTTTTACCGATGTCATGGAGGCCACAGCTATGATGTCGTCAGAAGAGGAGGTAATTATTCTCGAGGACATAATCGATACGACTGCTGCGCGAGGACAAGTGGAAAAGTGGCTCCTTGAACTTGAAACTGACATGAAAAAAAGCGTAAAAGCTCAGGTCAATTGGAATCGATGGCACTCTCAAACTATAGGAGTCATTTATTGAATCAATAAATACATTGATTCGATTTTCCTCTAGGTGATACGAGCCAAAAATGCCTTCCCGACTAAAGCTAGGAGTCAATGGGCTCTGGAATGGCCGGGGCAGACCGTTCTCTGCGTTAGCAAATTATACTGGACGGCAGATGTTACCGATAAGCTTCCGAAGGGCTCCGAAAGTTTAAGAAATTACGTAGAAACGTGCACATATGAAATTAATGAAATCGTCAAGCTCGTTCGCGGGAAATTATCAACGCAAAATCGAACGACTTTGGGTAGATATTCCGTTTGGGAAGAATGCACTCAATTACGTCGATCCGAAAATTATTTCCTTTTTCTTCTTTTTATTTGCAGAAGCTTTAATAACGTTGGATGTTCACAGTCGTGATGTATTGGTGCAGCTATACGAGCAAAGTGTGAATCAAGTTACGGACTTTAAATGGCTTTGCCAATTGAGATACTATTGGATAGTGAGTTGATTCAAACAGTGCAGTCTTTTTAATTTGTTGTAATTTACATTTTTATTTATTATGGTATATATTCAATATCGTCAACGACAAGATATATGCTTCTGTTCTGTAGGACGAGAACTTGTACACGATGATGATAAACTCTAAGCTGGGCTATGCATACGAGTATCTAGGCAATACGTCGCGATTAGTGATAACGCCACTCACCGATCGATGCTATCGCACCTTGTTCGGTGCCCTTAGTCAGCACCTTGGTGGTGCTCCGGAAGGACCAGCTGGGACAGGAAAGACCGAGACTACCAAAGACTTGGCAAAGGCAGTCGCCAAGCAATGTGTCGTGTTCAATTGTTCGGAAGGATTAGACTATATCGCTCTAGGCAAATTTTTCAAAGTATGAATTGAAAACACTTAATGTCACAGATCTATAAACACAATTGTATATCGAGCTAAAGCTTAAAATATGTTCTTTTATTTAATATAGATACTAAAGATAGTACCTCGTTTATGTAACAAATAAATTCTTTTATTCTAAATTTATATCAAATAATATTACATTCCGCAGGGATTAGCTAGCACGGGTGCATGGTCTTGTTTTGACGAGTTCAACCGCATTGATCTAGAAGTCCTGTCGGTAGTGGCGCAACTTATACTAACTATTCAACGAGCTATACAGGCGGGGAAGAAGCATTTGATGTTCGAGGGAACAGAATTGGAACTAGATCGTACTTGTGCGGTATTCATCACGATGAATCCGGGATACGCTGGCAGAACGGAATTGCCAGACAATCTGAAAGCTTTATTCCGACCGGTGGCTATGATGGTAAGCGCAAAAACGCGTCTTGAAAAAAATGCATTTTCCCGTATAATTATATTGTATTTTATTGATATTCAATAGGTGCCGGATTACGCCTTAATAGCGGAGAACATTCTGTACTCATATGGATTCTACAATGCAAGACCCTTGTCTATTAAGATAGTTATGGCTTATAAATTATGCTCGGAACAATTGTCCAGTCAGAATCATTACGACTACGGTATGCGAGCGGTAAAGTCTGTCTTAATAGCGGCAGGACACTTGAAATTGAAATATCCGGAAGAAAACGAGGACATTTTAATCTTGCGTAGTATCAAGGACGTGAATTTGCCCAAGTTCCTCAGCGAAGATATACCGCTATTTCACGTATGTCTATACGTTTATGAGCGAAAGAGAGGATCATCAAGAATATATCATTTTAGGGTATTATCTCCGATCTTTTTCCAAACGTGCAACTTCCTGAGCCAAACTATGTGCACTTAAACGCGTCCGCATATAAAGCATGCACCGCTGCGAACATCCAATGCGTGCCGGTGTTTCTAGAGAAAATCCAGCAAATATACGAGATGATGCTGGTCAGGCATGGATTCATGATTGTCGGACATCCCTTCGCCGGCAAGACTACGGCCTATAAGATACTAGCTGACGCACTCGAAATTTGTGAAGAAAACGTAAGCACTCCGAAAATTAATTGTTACTTCAGAACGATTCCTGCGAAAAATGACAGAGTGATTATATACTAACAGTTAAATCAATTAAATTCAATGTCGGTTTCGAAATAGAATTTAATAAACGAGAGGAAGGTGGAAATAACGGTGATCAACCCAAAGGCGATAACTCTGGGACAGTTGTATGGGCAATTCGATCCAGCGTCTCGTGAATGGAACGACGGTATTCTGGCTATTAGCTATCGAGCTTTTGCAACTTCGACAAACGACAACCGAAAATGGTTGGTCTTCGATGGACCGATAGACGCGATGTGGATAGAGAGTATGAACACCGTTCTTGACGACAACAAAAAATTGTGTCTGATGAGCGGAGAAATTATTCTGTTGGCGCCGACGACTAATTTGATATTCGAGTCTTTAGATCTGGAAGCAGCTTCACCGGCCACTGTATCTCGTTGCGGTAAAGAGGCTCTTTAATGATCAGAAGTAAGCTAAAAATCTTGGAATTAGATGATTGATGAATCGTTCGAAACAGGAATGATTTATATGGAGCCTGCGGCGTTAGGATGGGAACCCTTATTAAATTCTTGGCTAGCCAAATTACCAGAAGTTATAGATGAATGGCTACGAGTCTTCCTGTACGAATCGCTGTTTCTTAGATTTTGTAAACCTCTTTTTCATCTATTACGCCGGCGCAATGTAAAGGTAAAACATTTATTCTCGTTATAAATAAAATTATGTATCGTGATAGATATTATTCATATTTTTTACACCTTATTAATTTATAGGAAATATGTCCGATGCCTGATTCAAATCTTTTACGATCCATCACTTATCTCATGGATTGTTTCTTAGATGACTATTATAATGAAGAAGTAGTAAAAACTATAAGTGAACTTGATCTTCGAGCACAGATAGAAGTTGGAATTTAATGAAATAATTAATAAAATATTATAAGTTATAATAAATTAACTTTAAATATTTATGTAGGGTTCGTTTTTCTTCTCGTGCATCTGGGCAATGGGAGGCACATTGGAAGCCAGACATAGAGAATCCTTTAGCATTTTATTTCGTGGACTTTTAGAAAAAGAATTTCCACTTGCACTGATGAACATATATCAATTACAGGAATCGATTCCGCCGCCTTTAAAACCCTACATATTTATTATGCCGAAGCATAATCTGGTATTTGACTATAGATTTATCAAAGAGGTAAATATACTTGCAAAAATTTATTTATATAGTTTTAACATTTCGATTAAAAAAATATTATGATCTCTTAAGAAAATGTTTTATTTCACTAAATTCCATTTTGTTAAGTTTGTCACTTGTTTTTCAGGGCAAAGGAAAGTGGAAATTATGGTCGGATGAACTAATGTCGGCGCCGCCGATTCCCCGTGATATTCCCGTCAATCAAATAATCGTGCCAACCGTAGAAACGATACGGTATACGGCGCTCTTTCAGATGCTGGTACAACACGAGAAGCCGGTGCTCTTTGTAGGGCCAACAGGCACCGGAAAATCGGTGTACATAATCGACTTCCTGTTAAAGAAGAATAACGCCGCGGTGAATAAGCCGTTACTGATTAGTTTTTCCGCGCAAACCACTGCTAATCAGACACAAGATATTATTATGAGCAAATTAGATCGCAGGCGTAAGGGCGTTTATGGTCCTCCTATAGGTAAACGATGGATCGTCTTCGTGGATGATGTCTCGATGCCGTTGAAAGAAAAGTTTGGAGCACAACCACCTATAGAGTTATTGCGGCAATGGTTGGATCATTGGCAATGGTATAGTATCCTAAATTGTTTATTGTTATTGATACTGTTCTATTTTTTTTTATTTTTTATTTTAATTTATAACTTTGTGATAAAGATGTTATATACTTAGATCACATTGCTTGAATAGTGTATTAAATTTCAGTAAAATATTTGCAATTTTCATTAATTTTGTACTGCCAGGTACGATAGAAAAGAAGGAACGTTAATAAAATTGATCGAGATCCAATTAATGTGTGCGATGTCTCCGCCAATCGCCGGCAAAGATGTTACTTCGCGATTCAAACGGCACTTTGTTGTTCTGGCAATATCTGAATTCGAGGATAATGTTATGATTACGATCTTTAGTAGGATTGTATTATGGCACCTCGATACGAGGTCTGTTAATTTAGAAATATTTAGTAAGAATATTCAGAGAATACGTTTTAAATTTATCCCGAATAAATATCTTTTGCAAGGATCCAGAAGTCTATAATATCTTTCTTTGCATATTGTAGGGGTTTTAGCAAAGAGTTTGATCCATGCATTGATCAAATTGTTTTAGCAACATTAGACATTTATAAAGAGAGCTTGCGCAATCTGCTACCGACACCTGCGAAATGCCATTACATGTTTAATCTTCGAGATTTTTCTAGAGTTATTCAGGTTGTCTATAACATCTTGTTATTTATCTTGTTATTATCTACATCTTCAACAAAAATTTTTTTTCAATTATTGCAATTATCACGCAGGGTGTGCTTTTATCAGTTCCGGAAACTATGCCTGCACTCTCAAATATGAAGCGCTTGTGGGTTCACGAGATACTTCGTGTATTTGGTGATCGTTTAGTTGACGAAATCGATATCAGTTGGCTGATACAGCAAACAAGCGTGACATTAAAAAATCGTATGGAAGTCTCATTGGAGAATCTCTTCGAAGATTTGCTTCTAGAGAAAAAATATATAAAAAGAGTAAGATTTTATAATTTTATTATCTATTAAAAAAAAAAAGAATATGCATTGATATCTCATATTCTTGCATGTCTGTTACAGATCACCATAAACGAATTGCGAAATTTGATATATTGCGATTTTACCGATGCCAAGGTAGACATTCGCTTATATCAAGAAGTTAGTGATCTAGAACAATTGCGAGAAATCGTGGAAACTTATCTTTCTGAGTATAATTCAATGACGAAAAAGCCTATGAATCTGGTATTGTTCCGGTAAGTGGATCTTAAATATCTGGCAAATATTGCCAGTAATATTAAAATGTCTGATCTTGTGTTAAATTTAATGTGAATGTGAAGGTTCGCGATCGAGCATCTGTCGAGGATAGCTCGTATCATCAAACAACCACGAAGTCATGCTCTTCTCGTCGGAGTCGGTGGATCTGGAAGACAATCTTTAACCAGATTGGCATCGCACATTTGCGATTACGATGTTTCTCAGGTCGAACTTACGCAACAATACGGTCAGCACGAATGGTACGAGGATATTAAAGCCATTTTGAGGAAAGTCACCGCTACCGAATTGCATTCGACTTTTCTCTTCAGCGATACGCAAATTAAAGAGGAAACTTTCTTGGAAGATATCAGTAATATGCTGAATTCAGGAGAAGTAAATGAATAATTATTGAATAGGAATGAATAGGAACTATTTTTATCCGCCTTGTCCATTTATTTATATTTTTTTGCGCGTTAATGATAAAAAAAATCAAGCAATTTTGATTTTTATTTAGGTGCCTAATATATTCACGGCTGAAGAAAAGATTGAGATATGCGAGAAAATGAAACAGATTGATCGACAACGAGAACGAGCGTTACAAACAGACGGTAGCCCTGCTGCGCTTTTTAATCTATTTGTGCAAATCTGTCGCGATCAATTACATATTGTTGTCACCATGTCTCCCATTGGCGACGATTTTAGAAATCGGATTAGAAAATTCCCGGCTTTAGTTAACTGTTGTACCATAGATTGGCTTCAGGTATTAAAATAAAATTACTAAATTTTATCATTAATGCTGTTTAAGAAAGTATATAAAAATGATATTGCTACATCTCTCTCATTAATTTCATTCAAGCCATGGCCTGAAGATGCGCTATTGGCTGTCGCGACAAAATTCTTAGCTAAGGTCGAACTTACTGATCACGAAAGAAAAGTCGGTATTGACATGTGTCAAATCTTCCATGTATCCACTCAAAAATTGAGTGATGAATTCTGGATTCGTTTGAAAAGACGCAATTATGTGACGCCTACATCTTATCTCGAAATGATCAAGACTTTTCAGAGCTTACTCGATAAAAAGCGTGGGTAAGTGACTGTATTAAGCCTTGAATTTTACTGTTTAACTTTTCATAATGTTACAGAGAAGTGCTGCACACTAAAGCTCGATACGAGGGTGGACTAGGACAATTGGATAGCACACAGCATCAAGTCACAGAAATGCAGAATACGTTAAAGCAATTGCAACCAAAATTGATCGCGGCCACGCAGGATATCCAGCGAATGGTGGCTAACATAGAAAAGGAAAGTCAGGAAGTCGCGGAGTTTGAGAAAGTAGTCAAAGTTGACGAAGCCGCGGCTGAAGTAAGATCATACAATCCCTATTGATATATTACTGACGTTAAAATATTATTATATATTATATTGTTAATATGATAATATATTAATAATACTAAACGTAAAATACAAATTTAATAAAATTGTGCTGCTACATAAAGTTATTATCATATAGGTAGTCGCAAATGAAGCAGCTGTGATAAGAGTCGAATGCGATGCTGATTTGGCCGAAGCTATGCCTATCTTGAATCGAGCCCAAGCAGCATTGGATACGTTAACATTGGCAGATATTGCAATAGTTAAAGCAATGAAGCATCCACCGTATGGCGTGAAACTCATTGTGGAGAGCATTTGTGTTCTTAAGGTACATACAAGACATCGGGCAATGGAAAATGACATATATTATCATTCGTAAAAAAAAATGTAGCAATAATATTTAATATTCGGATGTTAATTTTATTGTTTATATATTGTTGCAATTTAAGTGAATTGTTGCAGCAAATAAAGCCAGAAAAAGTGCTGACAAAGGAGGGTGTTTACGTTGATGATTATTGGAAGGCTGCCTTGAGGATGCTCAGCGATGCTAAATTTTTAGACTCGCTACTTCATTTTGATAAGGACAACATACCAGACAAGGTAATAGAAACGATACGAAAGGAGTATCTGACCAATCCGGACTTCGATCCGGAGAAGATCAAGAAAGTGTCAACGGCTTGTGAAGGATTATGCCGCTGGGTTATCGCGATGTCTGATTATGACACAATCGCGAAAATCGTTGCTCCTAAGAAACGAGCCCTGGCGCAAGCTGAAGCTGTTTATCATGATGCTATAGAAAAGTTAAACATGAAGAGAGAACAATTACGTCAAGTCGAGGTACGCATTGCAAACATCAATGAAAGTTATAATAATAAATCACATTTAATTTCTAAAAAATAATAATAGTAAATGAATGAATCTTGTATTAAAAATTCAATTTAAAAACTTCACTAGATAAAGTTGTTGGATCTTCACGAAACTCTAAGCAAAAGGAAAGTGGAGTTTCAAGCGATGTCAGATCAGGTGGCGGATTGTGAGATGAAACTGAAGCGGGCTGAGGATCTCGTCGGAGCATTAGGTGGAGAATATGCACGTTGGTCCCAAACTGCAGAGGAACTGGGTAACACGTAAGATCTGTCCGAAGCGGATCTTTATTAAAATCAAATTTTCTTATCAAATTTATATTTTCAACTTTCTGTAGATATCATCGGCTAACGGGAGATGTGTTAATTGCTTCCGGCGTAGTGGCTTACTTAGGTCCGTTTACCATGCCATTTCGTGTGCAACAGATAAGCGAGTGGGTACAATTGTGCTCAAATAGGCAAGTGATTTGTAGCCACGATTTCAATCTACGTGATGTACTCGGCGATCCGGTTTTGATCAGATCGTGGAACATCGCCGGGTTGCCCGCCGACGTATTTTCTATCGACAACGGAATCATCGTTATGTAAGTCAATTGTAATATCAGTAATGTATCCTATTGCGTAATACCAACTTTCTTTTTAGAAATGCCAGAAGGTGGCCGCTAATGATAGATCCACAAGGCCAAGCTAATAAATGGGTAAGAAACATGGAGAAGAAGAACAATATAAGCATTATTCGATTGAGCCAACATGATTATGTGAGAATCTTGGAAAATGCGATACAATTTGGACAACCGGTACTGTTGGAAAACATAGAAGAGGAGTTAGATGCCGTTCTTGAGCCAATACTTCTCAAACAGACATTCAAGCATGCTGGTGCATTATGTATAAAATTGGGCGACACTATAGTAGAATACAATGCTAATTTTAGGTATGATATTAAATATACATGATAAAAGAAAATTTGAAATTAAATATTCTTCTACATAATATATAATAATATTAATCATATTATATTGATGTATATGCAGGCTTTACATCACCACAAAATTAAGAAATCCTCATTATTTGCCGGAAATAGCTGTAAGAGTAACTCTGCTGAATTTTATGATAACACCGAGCGGTTTGGAAGATCAGTTGCTCGGTATTGTAGTAGCGAGAGAAAGACCTGACTTGGAATCGGAAAAGAATGTTTTGATCGTGCAAAGTGCCGAGAATAAAAAGTATGTTCTTTGATACACTTCAGTTTGATGACGTGTTTCATTTAAAAAAAAAAACGTGTTTTTTTAACTTTATCTGATAGGATGTTAAAGGAGACGGAAGATAAAATTCTGGAGGTACTTTCCGCGGCGAAAGGTAACATTTTGGAGGATGAGGAAGCTATTGACATTTTAATGATGTCCAAGAATTTAAGCGACGATATTCAAGTGAAGCAAGCGGCCACGGAGGTTACAGAAAAATCGATCGACACTGCGAGATTACAATATCAACCTATCGCAGCCTACTCGACCATACTTTTCTTCACGATAGGTAAATCAATCGCGTGGAAGACCAATAATACGAAAAATCATTAATAAATCAAATTTTAATCGCATTATTCTTTTCACAGCATCTCTAACTAATATAGATCCAATGTATCAATATTCATTGATGTGGTTTGTGAATCTCTTTAATTTGGCTATCGATCATACGGAACCAACCGATAAAATCCAACAACGTTTGAAAGACCTGACTAAATACTTCACATATTCCCTTTACGTTAACATCTGCAGATCTCTATTTGAAAAAGATAAATTATTGTTCACGCTGCTTCTCGTTTACAATCTGCGCGAGGAGAACGACACGCCGGAAAGTGCAGGCCAATGGTTGTTTTTGTTAACCGGTGGAATAGGTTTGGAGAACCCGTACGCTAATCCCGCCGAGTGGCTGCTCGTCAAGTATTGGGATCAACTATGCAGGCTAGATAACGTCAAAGGATTCGAAGTAAATTTTTGTATAATCGATCAAAAAATCAATTTATAAAACGCATTTATCAATTCCGTAGGGCATTAGAGAATCATTCTCCAACGCCATTGGCGAATGGAAGAAGATATTCGATTCGAGAGAACCGCAGAAAGAACTTTTCCCAGCGCCATACGACAGCTTGAATTTATTCGAACGACTATTAATTCTGCGATTTATCCGTCCTGATAAAATTATCCCAGCAGTGCAATTGCTCGTGGAAGGTAAAAAACAAGTGAATATTAATTAAAAAAACATCATTTTGAATAAACATCAATAATTACTACAATTGCATTGGGATATTATAGAACAATTGGGCGCGCAATATGTGGAAGCACCACCTTTCGACTTGGCCTCCTCTTTCGCGGATTCCAATAGTTGTATTCCATTGATATTTGTCTTGACTCCTGGTGCCGATCCGGCACAAACCTTATTGGCGTTTGCCGACGAGCAAGGCTACGGCGCCAAACGTCTTTTCTCTTTATCACTCGGCCAAGGTAAGGTGTATGCCGCATGAAAATTTGTCGCATGAAATTCACCCTGTCATGATCCTTGTTTCAGGTCAAGGACCAATAGCGGAAGAATTGATAAGGGACGGTGTATTGCATGGTAACTGGGTAGTATTACAAAATTGTCACTTGGCCAAGAGCTGGATGCCGACTTTGGAGAAGATATGCGAGGGTCTGTCACCCGATACGATTCATCCTGACTTCCGATTATGGTTGACTAGTTATCCGGCAGAACACTTTCCCATATCGGTTCTCCAGAACGGCATTAAAATTACGAACGAGCCACCTAAAGGACTCAGGGCTAACATTTTAAGATCTTATGCGACTGATCCAATCAGTAATCTGGAGTTCTTTGAGGGTTGCATTCAAAGCGAGTACTTTAAGAAGTTTTTGTACTCGTTATGCTTCTTCCATGCTATCATACAAGAGAGACGGAAGTTCGGTCCGATCGGCTGGAACATTCCATATGAATTCAACGAGACCGATCTGAGGATCAGCGCTTTACAATTGAAAATGTTTCTGGACGATTACGAGGATGTGCAGTTCGACGCTTTAATGTACCTCACGGGTGAATGCAACTATGGAGGCAGAGTTACAGATGAATGGGACCGTCGGACACTGAACACTATTCTGTCGAAGTTCTATTGTTCGTGAGTATTAGTGAATTCTATAACTTTAATCAATCGATCAAAAGATTATTATTTATATCTTACTCAGGAAACTGTTGGCCAATGAAATATATTACTTTGACACATCGTCTACCATTTATTACTGTCCAATTGCCAGAGAATACGAAGCATATATCGCATATACGAGAAAACTTCCGATAATTACAGAACCAAGTGTATTTGGCATGAATGAAAATGCCGACATTCTTAAAGATCAGCGAGAGACAGACCTGCTATTCACTTCATTGTTACTTACTCAGGTAACTTTCATTTAAATTTTTAAGAACATAATAGTAATTATAATTATTATGTAAATATAATAATTATTATCATTTTCTTTTTGATTTTATCAAACATTATTCAGGATCGAACGGTATGTAATCGTGATATTGTCACGAAAAATAATGAAATTTTAATTTATGATTAATCTCTAATTAATTTTATACAATTATAAAATATTACGTATTTTATATAATTATTTTTTTTTATTGTTCGACCTCAGGATCTTTGGAAAATTAAGGTATGTTACATATCGTCTTTCGAATTTACGACTTAATCTTATGCATTAACTTACAAAATCTTAGCCTGCATTTTTCCTGAGCCTGATGTGAGATGAAAGCCTGAATATACTAAGATGATTTGAGTAAAAATAATGACATGCTCTATTATCTTCTTTCCTAGGAAACTGTTAAAGTCGGTGCGAGACAAACTTCTGACGATGAGATAGTTTATGATGTCGCGACAGAAATCTTGGACAAGCTTCCAAACGATTACGATCTCGATGCGGCACTTGCTAAATATCCTACGTTGTACAGTCAAAGCATGAACACTGTACTAGTGCAAGAGATGGATAGATTTAACAAATTATTACGCTGTATCAAGAGTAGTCTTATTAATGTACGAAAAGCTATCAGAGGTATATATATATATATATATACATATATTTCTCAAAGAAAAAAAATACTCGCGAAATATTGTCAATTGAATTAAATTATCAAATCAATCTTTCAATATTCTAATCAGAGTATTATAAAAATTAAAACATCTTAATGTTGCAATATTGCAATACCGCAGGTGTGATTATAATGTCCTTCGAGCTTGAAGATATTTACGAAGCAATCTTGAGGAGCAAGTTACCTCTTTTGTGGAAAGCAAATTCTTACCCTTCTTTAAAACCCTTGGGCAGTTACATCAATGACTTTTTACAACGTTTAATATTTTTACAGGTGATTATTTATGTTCTTTTGTTTTCTTATTCGAAATGTTTTGAAGTAGATATATACAAAAAATACATATAAAATATATTGTTTTTCATATAGAAATGGTATGAGGAAGGACCACCTGTTACATTCTGGTTACCTGGATTTTATTTCACGCAAGCATTTCTAACTGGGATACTGCAAAATTATGCGCGAAAGTATCAGATTCCTATAGATCTTCTTACGTTTGATTTCGAAATTTTGAAAGAAACTGTCTTCACGATCGCGCCCGAGGATGGCGTTTATATTTATGGGTTATTTTTGGACGGCGCACGATTCGATATAAAGAAAATGTGTATAGAGGAAAGCTTTCCCAAAGTGCTTTATGATAACGTTCCCTTTGTAAGTAGATTTATCTTCCAAGAAAATGTTTTTAATAGATCAATAAAAATTTACCTTATATTTCCAGCTGTTGTTGATACCGAAGAAGAAACAGGATATCAAAGAAAGATTATCGTATATTTGCCCACTCTATAAGACCAGTGAACGTCGAGGAGTATTATCCACCACCGGCCACTCCACGAACTTCGTTATAGCCATATGGTTGCCCACGGTGAAGCCACCCGAACATTGGATTATAAGAGGAGCGGCTATGCTTTGTCAACTCAGTGAATAAAATGATGAACGTAACGTCACTTGTTTTTTTCTCTAATCTAGCTTTCTCATTATGAGTAATAGATTATTCATAAAAAGCATATCCATAAAAAATTATTTTTGATGCTGTATCTTCACTTTGTCATGCGAAAATTGCGTATATATATTGCCAAATACTGATATTATTTCTTTAAATGTGAAGCTGATGGAAATCTGATAAAGCAATTATTTTCTCTTTGTTTTTCGTCGTTTCTTTAAAGAAATACGCTCAAAGTACGCTCTCCATGTTCTTTGAATAATTTTGGCTGCTCGATTACGCTTAAAGAACTCCAATTTTTCATTGAAAACTTTCATCTGAGCGATTTCTCGCTCCTTCTTAAATTGAATGTACAATTCCCGTTGCAAGGCCAGTTGAGCCTAATGACAAAAATTAATGATAACTTAGCCAAGTTGTACATATTAAGTGCATATTAAATTTAAGACCAAACGTGCTACAAACCTCCATTTCTTTAATTTCTGCTTTAATTACTTCATTATCTTTTGACAATTCTTCTGTCAATGCATGGAACGCGCCAATGTTGCAATCATATTTAGCAAGAAGTACAACATATTCTTGTTCAACTTTTGCACTGAAATATAAAATTAACACATTTATTCACATTTCTCAAATAAATTTTCTTCAATATTAAACTGTTTCTTTTTTATGAAGATGCATTTACCATATATCAAAAAGCTTCTTCTCGGCTGCCGCATTAACTTCTATAACGTTGTGTAATTTATGTTCTGCCAAATCTATTTCAGACCATAGTATTTTCTTTCGCATCTCCTCTCGTTCCTTTACAATCAGCATTTCTCGCGTTGATTCTTCTCTACAAATTTGTAAAAATAAAATTTGAAATCATAATATAATAATAAAGCAATATAATTTTTATATAAATAAAAATAATAAATTTCTTAATACATTTCTCTTGGTATCTCTATTTCTGACGTTTCCTTAATGCTTCGCATTATCTCTTCCTCATCATTTATGCAGGTAACAATATCCCTCAGAAAGATCTCGGAGCTCGAATTCTGTTCATCAGATATCTCCTGTAAAGCTGCCAACCACAATACTTTTCTTAGCACACTTCTTCAGCACACTTTATCCAGGAAACGTCCTTAAGATGTACGGACGTCTAAAGGACTAAAGATGTCCCCTGGATAAAGATGCTATTAGGGTTAATCCGCGTCCAAAATAATGCGTATTTTTATTTAATAGCAAAAAATTTTCCCTTCATTAAATTTACCTTCAAGTTCCGCCAAGGTTTCCGCTATTTTTGTCTGGCAATCATGCAAGTTGATAGCATACGCGCATTCTACTTCGGGAGTTCTCTTCATGCGGGATATAACATATTTTTTGAAAAGCTCGATGAGCTCAATGATTTCTCGAAGCAATGGCGAATCATGGACACCACACTTTTCAATCTATTAAATGGTAATTAAGAAGCAATATGAAGGCTTTTTCTCACTTAACGTTCAACACTCAATTGTTACAGAGTGAATAATTTTGAAACTGAGCGTTATTCAGATCTACGAATGCAACATGGCGATTTTTTTAACGCGAAGTTGGCGCATTATAAAGTTGACATGTAGCTTTTTTGGGCATGCTGATTGGCTGACTGAAGAAAAAATTTTCCGTCACGATGAAAAATCCCTATACGACAGCTAATCAGCACATTTGAAAGGCTTGTGGCACGGCACGCGGAATGTTAGGTTTAGAATCGAATGAAGTTGCCGAAATAAATTGAAATGTCAAATAGAATTAAGATAAAATGGATATAATTAGACGAAATCTATTTTTCCAAACAAAAACAGATACAAAATAAGAGAAAATTCATATCTGTTAAAAGAACGACGAAATTTATTCATTTAAATAGAATATATTAATTTTGGCAACATTATAATTACCGAGTTCTCTATCTTCCTCGTAACGCCCGCCAAAAGCTTCTCCAATCGATTTATCGAAATCGCGACGTTTTCTTGCTCGCTCATGATGATTACTACCGCTTTTCTTGGAAATTTAATTCTTACAATTTCTTTCTTTACTCGTGGAATTATTTAGTCCGGATATGTCAAAATACATTTAACGATCCAACAATACGTACTTCTATGGTTACCGTCCTTGTATTCCATTCATTGTATTACCTTTCGCAACACATCGACGGAGCGCCTTTTAACTTTTTGCCACCTTGAAATTAAATTTTCTTTATAATATTTGAAACGTCGAGGCGCGCCGAACAATTTCTAAGAATTTCTAAGAATTTATTATTGTTAAAGTTAAAAACAGCGTATTGATCAATATCCTCTGTAATATTAATTCGAATAAAAGTCTGATGTAAAACTTCTTTCAAATCTCAAGGTTATCTTGTCGCGTTATCTTATTCTCTCATCGCGATCACAGAACGATTATTTCTCGTTCAAGCGTATATTGATAAAGATAAGCTGCTGTTATCAAGATAAAGATATCACAGATATTCGTTCCGGAATGAAAACAGAGAAATTGATTTACAGAAGATATAACGTGTAAAAAAGATGCTTTTGAGATCTCAAAATGTCGTTATTTTATTCTTTTCTATCACACAATAATCAAATGACTACTGTCTTTCATGCAGTAATAAAGATAAGCTTTTGATATGGAAATAAAAAATACCCTATTTTTCCAATATAAATACCATTTCACGATTTGTTTCGCATCGTTGTGCAACAGATACAAATTATGGAATAGGAGAATGTCAATAGGAATAACAATTTCTCTTTCTAACGTTTTGCGACTCTCCAAGAGGGGGCATGCCTCTCGGCGTTCGGCGCTCGGTGCTCGGTGGAGTCGGCGAATCGCACACACGCACATGCGCACGTACACCCGCGTACGCCGTGAATAATCTCAATCATCTGCTCCGCCGTGGCTCTTGTGTGTGCGACCGGAATTTAAACATGACGTTTTGATGGAATTGCTATGACATCACCGGGCTCCGTTGCACTTTCCGGACTGGTATTCGATCTGGAAACGACGAGTGCATAATGCGAACATCTATCGATGCGTGATTGTGAGTTTTGTCGTTTCAACAATTAACGCCACACCTAAGTCACGCAATTTATTTATCGCAAATCTACAGGCAGGTGCGTACATACATACGAAGTATAAGGAGGAGTCTTCTTTCCCCAAGATACCTAAGAGTCCTAAGACGTGTGCATAAGGATACTCCGTGTAGTTTGGCTGTGATTATCTGTAATTTCCTGTATATACACTATTCCTTGCCGGAAATCGCACAAGTGTGTAGAACCATTTGAATTCCGGAGCCCGAATTCATAGGAAGGCGAGATTCTTCGGAGAGCAAAACGTCTTTATGTGATCTCCTTCTCCTATCACTAAGCAGATCTACGCGTAGAGCGTGCTGCGGCAAAAAGTTGTATTCATGCCTTTTTGTCTGAGAGGTAACGCGACCTGCAAAATGGAAGAATATTCTGTCGCGTCTGACGTGTCGGTGGTGGACGTGTATGACATTGCATCGGAAATAGGGAAGGAATGCGAGAAGCTCATAGATCTGTTTGGGGTGGAGTCGGTGACTAATCTGATGCCAAAGGTGATAAATGCTTTAGAGCTACTTGAGAATCTCGCTACCAAAAATGAGCGCGAAAATACTATGGTACAGGAGCTGAGTGCCAAGATCTCTCAGCTCGAGAGTGACAAAATTGGAAAGGCTGAGGATAGGCAACGATTTGAAAAGGTAGCCAATAATTTAACTTCTTTACATTATACATACATAATAATCTCGACTTATAACTTATGATCATATTTCGTAGCATTGTTACATATTATTGAATCTATTTCTTTAAGGAACTAGAACAAATCGAAGAACACTGGAGACAAGAATCTCGTGACTTAGTAGCCATGGTTACTAGATTACAAGAAGAAAATAGACGATTAGCTGAATCTTTGCACGAATCACGTAGTGACAGTCAGTACAGCAATAAACAAACAAGTACTAACACCAATTAACCTGTTACTAATCTAATCATTAAAAGGTTTTGTTAAAAGTACAAATGTACTTTTGACAGAACACAATGTACAAATTAATAAATTGCTGAAATACTTATTTGCATTAATTTTTAGCTATTACAGCTAGTCAGGAGGTTGATATAGCAGTTCTACAGCATTTAAGGTCCATGATAGATAAACAACGAGATCAGATTCGTGCAAGAGATCGAGAATTATCACAAAAAACTGCAGAGATTGAAAATGTAAATTGGTACTTATATGAATATATGTAATTCGGCAATTTTCTCATAATAGACATAAAATGTTAAATTTCTAATTCTATTCCAAGTAGAGTATTTTAATGTAATTATTAAATATTAAAAAAATTAAAAATTATTACGTATTTCAGGATTTTAAAATTATTTTTAATATAACAAATTTTATTATAAAAACTATACATATATGATAAATAATGCAATATGTTGTGTAGTTAAGTGCACAAGTGGAGAAGCTTACTGTACTGGGACGAGAATTGAAACGTAAACAACGACAAGCGCAAATGCAAGCCCGAGGTTTAGTAGAAGAAAGAGCTGACTTTTTAGCTCAACTGCAAGATCAGAATCGGGAACTTATAAATCTGCGGGGACGGCTTGGAATGGCTAAAAAAGAAAATGAGGATTTGAGTAAATTGCAGGGCTGTCCTGATTTAACGAACAAAGCAATTTATGACTTAGATGATCCCGATAGACCAAGATTTACAACTGCCGAGCTGAAAGAAATTTTGCACGAGCGAAATGAATTGAAGGCAAGAGTTTCGGACCTTGAAGACGAACTAGAATTGTACCGACCAAAACCTGAAATGTATGTCGTTAACTAATAAAAACTATATATATATGTATATATAGTCTTTGCTACATAAAATATATTTGTGTTGTTTCAGTCCTGAGGATGATAAAGATGCACCCGTGCAGGGACCGCTTCCTTATGAACCAGATGATGCACCATGGAAAAAATCCTCTGAATCTGGAATTCGTAAATTGTACGTGTTTATTATTTTCGTTTCTTCGTATATTTGTATGTAACATGTATTTAAAGTGCATTAATTTTATAGCTTCCGAAAAATATTTTCCGAATCCAGTAGCAGCTTTCTTGGAGGTAGCAGTCCCAGACGAAGTCTTTCTAGTCTTTCAAAAATGGCCCTATCTGGAAGCAGTACCTGTGATACGTCTATATAATGCTTTTTTAAAAATGCGTTGGATAATTTTAAATAATTATCAAGAACGACGTCGCTTAGGACTTTTTATTTACATAACCACATTTTGTGACTGCTCGATACACATACGATTTTACATAGACAATTTTAATGTAGATATTAATTCTTGTAAGATAGTTGATATTATATTGAGACCTGATTCACAGTAGATGTGTATGCAATGAGCGAATAGGACACACTAGATGTATATAAATCTATGACCGCAAAGACTTGTGTGCATGTATTATATATATTTGTATAGATGTATAAAAAAGGACAATGTGTATTTAGCTGCACGACTTTAGTATATCACTTTTTTTTTTATTTTTTCATTTATTTCCTTAGAGGTTAAATTCGTTAAAATGAATAGAAATGTAGGATATTCGTAATGCATGTAGAAAAAGATAGTGATATATATAATTAGAAAAAACATTCCAATTTTTTCGAAACAACTAGGTGCGTGTAGTTTTAAATGTACATTGATGAGGTTCTAATTGTGTCTAATGTGAAACAGGTCTCGTTCTTTCTACATACATACATACATACATATATATATATATATATAAAATATATTTACACACAAGTACCAAAGTATCCGATTGTTGTTTTCTAAGCTTTCAAAGAGATTTATATCTTTCAATATTTTTCTTTATTCTAGTAACTATTTTAGTTATAAATGAACTAATGTATTCTATCTAACTTTGCAGTTAAATGCAATTTTTAGAGTAAATTCTATATTGAGAAGACTACAGTAGACTTTTATATCTTATTTATTAACTTTTTAATATATATCGTATGTTTATTGTGTTACAATGCATTTATGATGTGATTAAAGCACGTAACATTTGAATTTATATTTTCTTTTTTATCTCATATTATAAACAATGACATATCTAATTCTTTTATCTCATTTAAAATTATATGTGAACACAATATTGAATCTAACATATTTCACATCTGTGCCATGTGTTAATGTAAAAATAAATAAGTATTTTTTTTTCATGCAATTGTAAATATACTCATAAAACACAAGTTGATTTGGTTCATTTCAATGTGTGATACGTTCGTATAAAAATATAAAATCTTTCAAATATATAGATATATGACGATATAATTAAAGTTGTCAATACCTATATATA